>CM062804.1:1544962342-1545153376 GCA_031772625.1 Pinus tabuliformis | reverse complement strand
GATCGACTACTTGGATATGGCATAGGAGTAGCAGCTTCCGAAGATGGGGATGATGCAAAGAATCTCTGCGAAGTTCTCAGGAATCTTGAAGGTCTCAGCATGGCCATTCCCCCACTTCCCATGAGGGAGATTCCCGCTCATATGCAAATACACTCTGTCAATGTGCCTGAACAGTTTTTGGTTCCTCTTCAGAGGATAGTTACAGTTTTTTTCACTTTTCATGAGTAGTAGGCTCTTTTTAGCAGGTGCACGGTATAGCCAGCGGTGTTTATAGCCAAGATTAGTATCCATTTTGTGCTTAAAATACCAAAGTTTTGGGAAATTTTCTAATGTAAAAGATTGGATTCGATATATATATATATAAATATATATAATATATATATATATATATATATAAATATATATATATATATATATAATATTGATATATTGCGTTTTTTATGATGTAAATGTTTTTAAATGTTTTTGTAAATTTTTAACTCTGTAAATATCTACTTCCATACATGTATCTATAATAAGTGCGACAGATGCCAATCCAATACATAGTTTGTTAATGAATTAGCAACTGCATTATATTATCAAGGAATGTGTTCATATGTAATAAACTCAAATCGACATTCCAAGAGTCGTACCCTTAAATAATGACGTAACAAGATTGGATTGTGAATGTGATAACGATTTGTCAATTTCATAAAGACAAGCTAAGAGTCTAACATGACCACTAGATTGGAGATGTCCTGAGATGACGCTTCTGTGAGAATTGAAATTACTGTCATATACTCAGCAATATTATTGGTGGCAGTACCAAGAAAGGCTCCCCTGAAATAAAGAAGTTCCGACTCATGTGTGTAAATGAACCAAGTAGCGGATGCAATGTGTTGTGTGTGACGACTAGCACCATCTGCATATCCTACATATGGTAAGGGTAATGAAGACATCTGCATGATGAGAAACATGTATGAGAATAATACTCAAAAATTCCAAAAAATCAAGTCACATCAAAAAGAAGAAAAACTTATAAATACATAGAATTACAAAGCACATGCCTAGTGTAGTACTAGCTATAATACTTTTTGAGATAGAGCCTATTTCGGGGCTCCATGACCAGGATTCCTTCACAGTCCTGAAGGTCATATGCCCCTTTTGAGAGGGCCTTGGTGATGAGATATGGACCGATCCATAAGGGTTGAAACGTTCCTGCCCCCAAGAGGTCATTTTTTTTATCATAGAGCAAAATAAGATCGCCTTCTTAGTAAGAATGAGGCTTGACCTTTTTGTCGTACTAGGCTTTGACCCAGCGCTTGTGGGTTTCGAGGGCCAATTTGACATCTCGATGGGTTTCATCCAGTTGATTGAGGTATAGCAGGTGCTCTTCTTCAGCAGTGGTGCTGGGAAAGAGTTCAACAATAATTTTTAGGGAAGGAATCTGACACTCGATAGGGAGAACTACTTCCAGGACATAAGAGTGTGGAAATGGCGTAAATCCTGTAGTGGTTTTGACTGAAATTCGATATGCCCACAACATAGGATATGGCATGCGGTGCCAGTGGGTTTTGGTATTACCTACTAACATGCGGATCATGGTATTTAGTAGGATAACAATTGGTCCTCGCAAAAACCGAGCAATGATGTTAAGTCAGACATCATGTGATTCTGAAAATGAGAGCCATGGTCTGTAATGATCATGCAGGGCACACCAAAATGATAGATAACATAATTAAATAGGAAGAGTGATACAATTTCTCCATCGGCATGGAAAGTGGGAAGGGCTTTGACCCATTTCGTGAAATAGTCCACAACTACAATGATGTAGTTGTGTCCAGAATAGGAAGTTGGGTTGCATGTGATGAAGTCGATACCCCATTTAGAAAAGGGGCTGATGGAGTTAACCAGGTGTAGTAGGTCCAAGGGAGCATGCATTTTCTTTTTAAATACTTGAAAAGGGTGGCACTGCTATATTTCCTTGAAAAAATCTTTTAACAAGGTTGCCCAGTAGTAGACTGCGCGTAAAATTTTCTGAGTAGTATACATGCCATAAAGATGACCGCCACATGTCGCATCATGGAATTCATTTAAATTGTGTTCCACCTCTTCATGAGTGAGGAAACGTTGGAGAATTTTATCAGTGCCACGGCGATATAATGTATCATTTAGCACAAAATAGTGTTGAGCTTGGTGGTGGATGCAATGACGGTCACCTGGTGATAGTTTAGGTTGGAAACATTGTGGTTGGAGGTAGACAATAATTTCACCATACCAAGGGTCAGTAGAGTCTATTAGATAGTTAGATTCATCTGGGAGAGGATCATGAGCTATCTCATTTGGATCGACAATGGGAAGATCCGACAATAGTTTGACGAAGACTAAGGATATTTTCACCTTGGCAGTGGAAAAAACCAAATCAAGTTGTTGGAGGATAGCTATCCATTTGGAATATTTTCCTCCAATGACTTGACAAGACAAAATGTGTCTCATGGGATTCTCTAAATCGATGATGGTAGTCTGTCGCAGTAGTATATAATGTCAGAATTGATTGGCAACAAAGGCAATTGCCAAGGATAACTTTTCCACATGTTAATATCTATGTTCGGGCCCAGCCACGCCTTTTAACAAATAATAGATCACATGCTCACTTAGATCATCATGAGTTTGGACCAAAACCATTCTATTAGAGGATGGCAAGGCTACTAGATAAAGGATAAAGTCGCGCCCTGTTATCTCAAAATCAGGCCCTGATAGGCTGCTAGTCAGGTTGACTCTAAGTAACTATTTCAAACCTACTTTAGGCTGAGGCTTAGCCTCCTCAACCTGAGAGGGCTCTCTCAAAGGGTTAATGATATTGATTAAAGATATGGATAGATGGCTAACTCTATGGTTTGTGATTTTATATGTTTGTAGATTGGAAGATGGAGACTTGCTACCATTGGGCTATGGAGTCAGTGACAGAGATAAGGATAACAAATAGATCTTCTTATAAAACTAAGGCTTGTATATACTTCAATGAAAGAGTGACACATTCAAGAAAGTCTCAATAACTTGAAGTTCATAGGAGTCAAAGCATGTGAGCATGAATTCTGAGTAATGATACATCAAGGTATTCAAAAGGAAAGAATTTAAAGTGATAGATCAGAGTTTAATACCTAAATGGAAGTCAGGGCATTCAGCATTTAAACATTCAGAACATAAACTCATATGGGACCACACAGTTTATGAATGTATACAGGAAGTCAGAGCACATTCAGTGAATTCTGAGTGATTATACATCCATACCACTGTAAGAATTAAGGAAAGGACAACATCACATATTCTGAACATAAAAAATCCTTATTATCTCAAAATATTTTGTGATAACCTTTGAATTGCACTAACTCTATTAGGATCAATAATATTATTTATCACAAAATCATGCCCCTGATAGGCTGTTGATCAGGAAGACCTTATGTAACTCTTTCAAACCAACTTTTGGCTGAGGCTTAGCCTCCTCAACCTGAGAGGGCTCTCTCAAAGGTTAATGATTTTGATAAAGATTAGATGGCTAACTCTATGAAACAAGTGAAAAATATGAATGGTTGAACATGATCAGTAAACATCCATCGGGCTTATGGAGTCAGCAACACCTCAATATAACAATGAACTCAACCCTACATGGAAGTCAGGGCATTCAGCGTTTAAACATTCAGAACATAAACTCATATGGGACCACACAGTTTATAAATGTATACAGGAATTCAGAGCACATTCAGTGAATTCTGAGTGATTATACATCCATACCACTGTAAGAATTAAGAAAAGGACAACATCACATATTCTGAACATAAAAAACCCCTCATGAATCCTGAGAAGTAAAGTCAAGCATGTATTACTGAAAATGAGTCTTACATAGGCCAAATACAAGCTTTTCCATAAAATGTTCCAACCCTTTGTACATAAGCTCTTCTGCTATATATAGAGCTCTTTACACAACTTAGATTCCTCTTCTAGGATGAGGAAAATTCGAATTCTACCTGACCTGACACCTAATGACACTCAAAACTAACTATTAAATGCAAATGACACCTAACTAGCAGTCCTAGAGACCTAATACAACTAGGAGTGTAACTCCTTATCATGATTCAACAACCTTATCTAAGCATTTAAAGCATTATTTGACAACTTGCAACCTCAAGAAGTCAAATTTTAGGACCCTCCCACGTGGTCACCCAACTGCTGATGACAAACCCTAGAAATTAGGGAACATGTTTCCTTGTTTTTAGGTTTAGATCCTTGAAAATTGGCACGTGGGACAGAGCCTTTATCTCTTCATCCATGACACATTTTATGAAACTGAAGGAGGTTTTTGTATCCCATGTTGTCCAGAACAAAAACCTCTCCTGGTTTTTTAAAACATTTCTCCAGCTGTCGAGAAACTGTCCTTGAAAAACACGTGGCAAACAGGAAAAATCCGTTTTCTGAACGTAGGGTCTCAATGAAAGCTTATTATCTCCCAACGGAAAACACTTATGAAGAAATTGAGATAGGTTATTGTATAAGGAGAGTTGATGAAGATAAACCTCCTTCAGAATTCCAAAATACCCTTTCATGTGACCAGAAATTGATTTTGAAAATACAGGTGTAAAACAGAGAAATATGCCTGTGGAAAACTTGCACCTACAGCAGTTTCGTAGCGCAAGTTTGATCATAAATTCCTCCCACCTCAGAATGGATTTGAAGAAAATGAAAGAGGTTTTTGTATTTTGGTATGTTAGGAATACAAGCCTCTTTCAATTTTCAAAATTAAGTTTTCAGCTGCTCAGAACCCCTTCTGGAAATTTACTAGTAAACGCGGAAAGCAGAGTTTTTTCTGCTGAAACAGGCTGCTACAGGGGTTTCGTAGCGCGCTACGAAAACTCCTAGTTCAGTGATTTCGTAGCTACTTTCAAATTTTCTCCAAAATGATATGAGATATGACTTATAAACACCTGGTAAGACTTCTAAAACATGGAATGAGGCTGTCAAACATTATTTGGAAAAGAGATATGATCTTAAAAGACTTCTAACCTTATGACCTAACCCTTAAAGCATGAAATGACCTAGAGACCTTTAACACCATGACTTGACCATGACTGATACAAGAATTGAGAAACCATGTAAGTTGTCCAAATTTTTGTAAGGAAGTTTTACAGTGATAACAGTGGCTCCACTAGGGATAGTGTGCCCTTGTGGTACATTAAGAACCTGTAGCTCCAGTGCCGCTATCCATCCTCTAGAAGAAAACTTTGAACTTCTGCCCAATCTTCTCCTCAAGCCTTGAATAATTTTTTGTAAGAAGAATTCAAACTACACCTACTAAAATAGATGCTCAGTCAACCTACCCTGAGCTTTATTTGCACATTCCTACCTACCCTATCAGCTGCAATCTCCACTTGTAGCTCAAGGAACATGAAACTTCCAATAAAGCCAATCAATTTTTCCTTTCTGATATTGGAGGCTCTTGACTGCATTCAACCTCAAAATAACCATGATAGTGAGATGACCAAATCAAATTATAATGTACCTGATCTTCATAATGCAAATGAAAATGAAATACTGGTGTGCAAAGCTTTACCATGTATTCACTTATAGGGTCAAAGAAGACATGATTATTTTGATGATCATCATAACACTCTAAATCTTTAGACAACTGATTCTCAACCAAAGACCCCTTTGATGTGCTATCCAACTGCCTTTTTGCATGATTCTCACAAACAATGTAATTTTCTTCATTATTATGATCATTCTTTGATGTAAGCTGCTGCAAGGAATTACAAAAATGAACAAACTTTTCCTCTGCGTGAGGGTTATAAAAGCTATCTTTCAGTACTTCTCCTTGGTGTTTGCAATCGATTTCATACTCATTGTGATCAAAATCGTGGCAAGTTTGCTGCATCTTCTCATTTATATCAAAGGATGAAACACGGTTTTCATAAGTAAACCCCTACTGATCCTCATGCTGCATTTCATGACATGTTATAATTTCTTGTTGGTGTTGAAATGCTTGTTATGAAGAGCCTCTAAAATTTCTTCATCCATAAATTCATCATCATTATAACAATCTTCCAAGTACTGAATAAGACTTAAAGAATGTTTACAGCAATCTTTGAGCAGCAATAAGGAAGGATGACATTCTTTATACATCTCATAGAATTCATCATGAAAACTAGCAAGCGAATATATTGAACCATTTTCCAAACTTTTATACCAAGACCATGCTTTTCCTTCTAAAGTGGTCATAAACATCTTCATGAGACAATCTTCAGGGAAATGAACCTTAAGACTGCGCACATGCATATGAAACCTAACCAAATGAAGAGAAGCATCGTCTTTCTTTTCATCTTTGAATATTGGAAGATCCTCTAACCAATCAACCTTTGGCATAGGATTTGGAAAACCAGGGATACGAGACCGATTCATAGGAGCATACCTGGAATTCATTATTGCAGTGGAATTCATCTTGTAACTTCATCAATCTACTGATCTTCTAGCAGTGGAGTCACCTTCCAATTTATTATTTGATGTGTGGAGTCGCCAAGGTAGTTTTGCATCCTCAAAAAGATGTCTGAGCTCCTGCTACCTTCAGAAGTTCAGCCTCTAAATTTCGGGAATGAATAGACTTCAAGCTCCCGGCAGACACACCAAAATGTTATCACAAAATCATGCCCCTGATAGTCTGCTGATCAGGAAGACCTTATGTAACTCCTTCAAACCAACTTTTGGCTGAGGCTTAGCCTCCTCAACCTGAGAGGGCTCTCTCAAAGGTTAATGATTTTGATAAAGATTAGATGGCTAACTCTATGAAACAAGTGAAAAATATGAATGGTTGAACATGATCAGTAAACATCCATTGGGCTTATGGAGTCAGCAACACCTGAATATAACAATGAACTCAACCCTACATGGAAGTCAGGGCATTCAGCGTTTAAACATTCAGAACATAAACTCATATGGGACCACACAGTTTATAAATGTATACAGGAAGTCAGAGCACATTCAGTGAATTCTGAGTGATTATACATCCATACCACTGTAAGAATTAAGAAAAGGACAACATCACATATTCTGAACATAAAAAACCCCTCATGAATCCTGAGAAGTAAAGTCAAGCATGTATTACTGAAAATGAGTCTTACATAGGCCAAATACAAGCTTTTCCATAAAATGTTCCAACCCTTTGTACATAAGCTCTTCTGCTATATATAGAGCTCTTTACACAACTTATATTCCTCTTCTAGGATGTGGAAAATTCGAATTATACCTGACCTGACACCTAATGACACGCAAAACTAACTATTAAATGCAAATGACACCTAACTAGCAGTCCTAGAGACCTAATACAACTAGGAGTGTAACTCCTTATCATGATTCAACAACCTTATCTAAGCATTTAAAGCATTATTTGACAAATTTCAACCTCAAGAAGTCGAATTTGATGAAGCCTCCCACGTGGTCACCCAACTACTGATGACAAACCCTAGAAATTAGGGAACATGTTTCCCTGTTTTTAGGTTTAGATCCTTGAAAATTGGCACGTGGGACAGAGCCTTTATCTCTTCATCCATGACACATTTTATGAAACTGAAGGAAGTTTTTGTAGCCCATGTTGTCCAGAACAAAAACCTCTCCTGGTTTTTTAAAACATTTCTCCAGCTGTCGAGAAACTGTCCTTGAAAAACACGTGGCAAACAGGAAAAATCCGTTTTCTGAAAGTAGGGTCTCAATGAAAGCTTATTATCTCCCAACTGAAAACACTTACGAAGAAATTGAGATACGTTATTGTAGCAGGAGAGTTGATGAAGATAAACCTCCTTCAGAATTCCAAAATACCCTTTCATGTGACCAGAAACGGATTTTGAAAAAATAGGTGTAAAACAGAGAAATATGCCTGTGGAAAACTTGCACCTAGAGCAGTTTCGTAGCGCAAGTTTGATCATAAATTCCTCCCACCTCAGAATGGATTTGAAGAAAATGAAAGAGGTTTTTGTAGTTTGGTATGTTAGGAATAAAAGCCTCTTTAAGTTTTCAAAATTAAGTTTTCAGCTGCTCAGAACCCCTTCTGGAAATTTACTAGTAAACGTAGAAAGCAGAGTTTTTTCTGCTGAAACAGGCTGCTACAGGGGTTTCGTAGCGCGCTACGAAAACTCCTAGTTCAGTGATTTCGTAGCTACTTTCAAAATTTCTCCAAAATGATGTGAGATATGACTTATAAACACCTGGTAAGACTTCTAAAACATGGAATGAGGCTGTCAAACATTATTTGGAAAAGAGATATGATCTTAAAAGACTTCTAACCTTATGACCTAACCCTTAAAGCATGAAATGACCTAGAGACCTTTAACACCATGATTTGACCATGACTGATACAAGAATTGAGAAACCATGTAAGTTGTCCAAATTCTTTTAAGGAAGTTTTACAGTGATAACAAGATGTATAAAGAATGTCATCCTTCCTTATTGCTGCTCAAAGATTGCTGTAAACATTTTTTCTAGTGAGGAGGAATCTAAGTTGTGTAAAGAGCTCTATATATAGCATAATTTATAAATAGATTTTATCTTGACCATGATAGTGAGATGACCAAATCAAATTATAATGTACCTGATCTTCATAATGCAAATGAAAATGAAATACTGGTGTGCAAAGCTTTGCCATGTATTCACTTATAGGGTCAAAGAAGACATGATTATTTTGATGATCATCATAACACTCTAAATCTTCAAACAACTGATTCTCAACCAAAGACCCCTTTGATGTGCTATCCAACTGCCTTTTTGCATGATTCTCACAAACAATGTAGTTTTCTTCATTATTATGATCACTCTTTGATGTAAGCTGCTGCAAGGAATTAGGAAAAATATGATTTTTGAGTTAGTGATAAAATATTGAGGTTAGGGCTCTCTCTAGATGGGTTAATGATTTTGTTTAAGATAAGATGGCTAACTCTTTGTGAAATAACTGTGACAAATATGGATGCTGGAAATACATTAAACAGGTATCCATTGGGCCTATGGAGTCAACAGTACCTCAATAAACTAGGATCTTGACTTTACATAGAAGTCAGGGCATTCTGCATTTGAATATTCAGAACATAACTCATATGAAACCACAGCTTATAAATGCATACAGGAAATCAGAGCACAATCAGTGAATTCTGAGTGATTATACATTTATACAACTGTAAAAAGAAATTAGGAAAGGACAAGATTACACATTCTGAACATAGAAATCCTTCATGAATCCTGAGAAGTAAAGCCCAAATTCTATTACTGAAACTCTGTCTTTACATAAGTCAAATACAATGCTCTGTCATAAAGTTTTCCAACCCTCATTACATTGCTGTTTCAGCTATATATAGAATTCTTATTCTAACTGATCGAGATTCCTCCTCCAGCATGAGGGGAATTCGATAACTACCTCTAATGACACCTATCAACTATTTAACTAACTAATAAATACAATAAAGTGCTGACTGGAGCTTTTTTAGAGTTCTAAATTAACTATGACTCTAACTCCATATTACATGCTTGATGGCTTTAATTACAATGAACCTCGTTCTTTGACATCTGCTCCCCTTTAGTTTGGCTGTAACGGAGGTTCAAAGCTCCATGATTGATCTTTAATGCCACATCCTTTCCAATACCCTGAAATATATGAAACTGTCCCTGTGTATCGGTCTTTAGTATGCCTTTCCATGTCCAGATCCAACGAAGTATATCCTTTACCTTTTAATTACCCCAAAATGGAGCAAACTGCCACGTCTTTGATGTGTTGTCCACCGTTTGCACACGTGAAAGCCAAAACCTTTGCAAACTGTAACTGTTTTACCAATCCGGAAGTGTGATAAATATGAAATATGCTTCCTTTATGACAAAAATCCAAAGTTGGATTCGAATGTATATTATCTCCACGTGTCTTGACCTGGTTAACTGTTAGATAGCTTCAGATGATCTCTTGCATTCCCTTTAGGCGTTTCCTTTTCAAAATTCCCGCTCACAATTCAAACTACTTGATTTGCGTTAAAAACAACATCTTCAGCATTAGCCAATGTAATGGACTCTTTTTGAATCAAAGGAAAATAAATCCTTATATGGCCTAGTTACCTCTAAGATATTATATTTCAATTCTAGCTTCCCATTTCAAGACTTTATCAAGACTTTTAATAAGCTAGTATGAGAGGTTTTTGTTTTCAAAATTAAGTTTTCAGCTGCTTAGAACCCCTTCTGGAAATTTACTAGTAAACACAGAAAGCATAGTTTTTTCTGCTGAAACAGGCTGCTACAGGGGTTTCGTAGCGCGCTACGAAAACTCCTAGTTCAGTGATTTCGTAGCTACTTTCAAAATTTCTCCAAAATGATGTGAGATATGACTTATAAACACCTGGTAAGACTTCTAAAACATGGAATGAGGATGTCAAACATTATTTGGAAAAGGAACATAAACTCATATGGGACCACACAGTTTATAAATGTATACAGGAAGTCAGAGCACATTTAGTGAATTCTGAGTGATTATACATCCATACCACTGTAAGAATTAAGAAAAGGACAACATCACATATTCTGAACATAAAAAACCCCTCATGAATCCTGAGAAGTAAAGTCAAGCATGTATTACTGAAAATGAGTCTTACATAGGCCAAATACAAGCTTTTCCATAAAATGTTCCAACTACAATAACCTATCTCACTTTATTCATAAGTGTTTTCAGTTGGGATATACTAAGCTTTCATTGAGACCCTAATTTCAGAAAACGGATTTTTCCTGTTTGCCACGTGTTTTTCAAGGACAGTTTCTGGACAGCTGGAGAAATGTTTTCAAAACCCAGGAGAGGTTTTTGTTCTAGACAAAATGGGCTACAAAAACCTCCTTCAGTTTCGTAAAATGTGTCATGGATGAAGAGATAAAGGCTCTGCAATTTTCAAGGATCTAAACCTAAAAACAGGGAAACATGTTCCCTAATTTCTAGGGTTTGTCATCAGCAGTTGGGTGACCACATGGGAGGCTTCATCAAATTCGACTCCTTGAGGTTGCAAGTTGTCAAATAATGCTTTAAATGCTTAGATAAGGTTGTTGAATCATGATAAGGAGTTACACTCCTAGTTGTATTAGGTCTCTAGGACTGCCAGTTAGGTGTCATTTGTATTTAATAGTTAGTTTTGAGTATCAATAGGTGTCATAGTAGGATGAATTCGAATTTCCCTCATGCTGGAGGAGGAATCTAAGTTGTGTAAAGAGCTCTATATATAGCAGAAGAGCTGATGTACAAATGGTTGGAAAACTTTATAACGGAGCATAGTATTTGGCTTATGTAAAGGACTCACTTTGAGTAATATAATTTTGATTTTACTTCTCAGGATTCATGAAGGATTTTTCATATTCAGAATGTGTGATGTTATCTTCTTCTTAGTTTTGTTTACAGTGGTATGGATGTATAATCACTCAAAATTCACTGAATGTGCTCTAATTTCCTGTATGCATCTATAAACTGTGTGGTTCCTTATGAGTGTATATTCTGAATATTCAAATGGTGAATGCCCTGACTTCCATGTAAAGTCAAGATCCTTGTTTATTGAGGTGTTGTTGACTCCATAGGCCCAATGGAAACTTGTTTAATGTTTTTCCAGCAACTATATTTGTCACAGTTATTTCACAAAGAGTTAGCCATCTTATCTTAATCAAAATCATTAACCCATCTAGAGAGAGCCCTCTCAGGTTGAGGAGGTTAAGCCTCAGCCTAAAGTAGGTTTGAAATAGCTACTTAGAGTCAACCTGATCAGCAGCCTATTAGGGTCTGATTTTGAGATAACACGCCCATTGTTGGGAGCACTAAGCAGTGGGGTTGATATAAGTGGTTGTTTCATGGAATCAAATGATCGTTGGGCTTGATCATACCACAAGTATGGTACTCCCTTATTTAGTAGGTGCATAAAGCCTTTTTCCAACTCGTCATAACTTACAATGAATCATTGGAAGAAGTTTTCTTTCCCTTGCAAATGTTGGTGCTACAAAATGGATCGCGGTTCAGGCAATTGGGTAATTTCCTTTACCTTATCAGGATCAACCCTAATCCAGTACTTGGAGAGAATGAAACCAAGTAGGCATCCAAACTCGATAAAGAAAGCACATTTATGCAGATTTAGATGTATGTTATAGAACCTGCACCTAAGAAAAATTTCTCGTAAATGAACTAGGTGTTGAGTTTGCTTCTTGGAATGGGCTGGAAGGTCGTCGAAGTAAGACTGAACAATATGTCTCATATCATGGAATGCATAGTCCATGGCTCATTGAAATGCTGCTCTAGCATTCTCTAAATTGAATGGGAGTTTTCGATATGCAAATATTCCCTATCGGAAAATGAAGGCAGTTTTGTGTTGGTTCGTAGGTTTTATGGTGATCTCGTTATAGCCTGAGAAATTATCCATAAATGAGAAGGATTCACAACTGGCGTAGTCATCAATGATTTGGTTAATGAACGGTGTCAGATAATTATATTCTAGACACGCAGTGTTCAAGTCTCATTTGGACCTGTGAAGGTTCCATCACTGGGTGAGTTTGTGTACTATGTATCATTTATAGATGACTTCTCAAGGAATACATGGATATATTTCCTTAAGAAGAAATCTAAAGTCTTTGATAGGTTTAAATAATTTAAGGCTCTGGTGGAAAACCAAATAGAGAAGAAGATAAAGGTGTTGATGACAGATAACGGTGGAGAGTTTTGTAGTAAGGAATTTGAAGAATTCTGTAATAAGTGTGGTATAGCACGGTAGAAGACTATTCCATATACACCGGAGAAAAATGGAGTTGCAGAAAGAATGAACAAGACATTGATGGAAAGGGAAAGAAGCATGATCAGTGGTGCCGAGTTAGGACAAGAATTCTGGGCAGAGGTAGTGGAGACAACATGTTACCTGGTCAATAGATCACCTTCATCAACGTTGGAGGATAAGACTCCACAATAGATATGGACTGGTAAGAAACCCTCTCTTTCACATCTGAGGATATTTGGATGTGATGCATATGTACGTGTTCAAAAGGAGCAAAAAAACCAAGTTGGATAGCAAATCTAAAAAGTGCATCTTTATTTAGTATAAGGATTGTTTAAAGGGTTATAAGTTTTGGAACCCAGTAACAAGGAAGTTTGTGTACAACCGAGATGTGGTGTTTAGAGAGGTGAAAGATGTTATTAAACATGAAGTCCCATCAAAGGAACCTGAGAATAGAGAGTTTGAGCTGAAGGAGGAAGAATCAGACTCTATAGCAGAGGAGGAATTAGAAGATGAAAAGCCACATACTCTGGGTGTGAGAAGTTCAGTTTGAGAAAGAAGGCAGTGAGAAAGGTATAGTCCATCTGCTTTCTGTTCAAATTTTTATTTATCTATTACTGATGATGATCTTAGAACTGTGAAGGAAGCAGTAGATTCAGAGGATGGAAAACTCTGGAAAGATGCCATGGTTGATGAAATGGCATCTTTTCACAAAAATGAGGCTTGGGATCTAGTGGAGTTGCCAGCTGGAAGGAAACCCATTGGCAGAAAATGGGTGTTCAAGAAGAAGGCAAGTGCAGAAGGAAAGGTGGAGAAATACAAAGCTCGGTTTGTAGAAAGAGGCTTTTCCCAGGTGTTGGGAATTGATTTTGGTGATATTTTTTCTCCTGTTGCCAAGGTAGCTTCTATTAGATTACTTCTATATGTTGTTGTTGCTTTTGATTTTGAGGTAGAACAGATGGATGTGAAGACAACATTTCTTCACGGGGATCTCGAAGAGGAGAACTACATGAAACAACCTAAAGGTTTTGTGGTGAAGGGTAAGAAATAACTAGTATGCAAGTTAAAGAAGTCACTTTATGGGTTAAAACAGTCACCAAGAATGTGGTATGAAAAATTTGATACATTTATACTAGGAATTGGCTTCACCATAAGCAAAGAAGATCACTATGTGTATTTTAAATTAATTGTTGACCGTGTTATTTATCTGGTCTAGTATGTGGATGATATGTTGCTAGTTGGAAATAACAAAGAAATTATCTAGGATTTGAAGACCCAATTGTCGTCCAAATTTGACATGAAAGATCTTGGTGCTGCAAGCTATATTTTGGGCATGGAAATTAAAAGAGATTAGGGAAAGAGGAATCTCTGGTGAAACCAGAGGAAGTATGTTGAGACAATACTACAGAGGTTTAATATGCAAGATAGTAAACCGGTGAAGGTTCCTATTCCTGAAGGTGTAAAGTTAACTATTGAACAGTGTCCCAAGACACAAGAAGAGGAAGAGGATATGTCCCGTATTCCATATGCAAGTGCAATCGGTAGCCTGATGTATGTGATGGTTTGTACTAGAGTAGACATTGCACGTGCAGTGGGAGTATTGTGTAGGTTTAGGTCAAAACCAGGGAAGGAGCATTGGACAGCAGTCAAGAGGGCTTTCAGGTATTTGTGTGGCACTAGTGATTATGGTTTATGCTACCAAGGAAGACCAGGATTGGACAGAGTTTTGGATATTCATGGCTTTGTTGATGTGGAATGGGTTAGAGATCTGGATCAGATAAGATCTACAAGTGGGTATGTGTTTAACCTATTTGGACGTGCAGTCAATTGGATAAGAAACAATCTGCAGTGGCACTATCAACTACAGGGGTAGAATACATGGTAGCCACTCATGCAAGAAAGGAAGAAGTTTGGTTGCAGAGATTATGTTCAAGTATGGGGTTAGTACAGGGAGCTATAAGGATAGACTGTGACAGGAAAAGTGAAATTTTCTTGGAAAAGAACCCTGCTTACCATTCAAAGAAAAAGAACATTGATGTTCAGTATCACTTTCTAAGGGATATGATAGAAGACAAAAATGTGTTGCTGGTAAACGTGGAAACTTTGAAGAATACTGTAGATGCATTGAAAAAATATGTGAGCTCTGAGAAGTTATCTTGGTGTAGAGAAACAATGGGTGTTGTAGGGATGGATAAACGACTAAGCTCTCCTATGGCCCCCTGTGGAAATAAAATAACAAGTGGGAGAATGTTGGGTTGTGTTATATTCTTTCCATGACTAGCCCACGTAGTTAACCAGGGGGTTAGAGAGGGGGCGGAGCCCCCCATTCATTGTGCTGATTATGCAGCGGGGGGGTTACAGGGGGGGCGGCAGCCCCCCTGTGTGGGGGCTTTGAGGGGGGGTCAGTAGCCCCCCTCTACGGGGTCCGGGGCAATGTCCCAGGGAAATTTTTTTGGACCCTATATTAGGTTGGGTGGAACTACCTATGGTTTTGTGCATGGTTTTTGCACATGGTTTTAGACGTGATGGCTTTCAGTCGATGGTTTTGGATGCGATGGTTTTCAGTCCATGGTATTGGATGCTTTGGCATGTATAAATATGTATTGTAACATTGAAAGGAACATAATGAAAAATCAAGCTGGTAGTCTTGGTTTTGGGATCCAGGGCAAAGTCTCTATGTATATGTGTTTTATGTGTTATGCTCATGCATTGTTTATTTTCTGTGTTTTAGAATTCATATGCAAGTAATTTCTATACGAGGTTAAAACCTACATTTCAATGTGGAATGATCCGTATATATCTTAAAATGGCCTCCCAACAAATAATGTCTAAACTTCTAGAGCATGTATACCATGGCTAACCCTTCGTGCTCGGTGGTGGAATAGTTCTTCTCAGCCTTGGATAACCTTTTTCTTGTGAATGCTATAAGGTGGTCCAATTCTCCTCCGCCAGCCTTTGTCAGTACTACTCCCAGCGTTATACATGATGCATCCACATGTACATGAAACTCCTTCTTCCAATCTGAGAAGACTAAAATTGGCATGGTGACCATATTTTCTTTCAATACATCCAATCTCTTCTTACAGTCCTCGTTCCAGCAGAATTTGACATCCTTTTTCAACAACTTCTCCATATGTACGATGATCTAGGCATAGCCCTTGATAAAATTCCTATAATACCCAGTATGTCCTAAGGTTGGGTGCAGCTGTTTCACACTCCTCGGCGCCTCCAAATTAAGTATCACTACGATCTTTGTGGGATCCACCATCAGTCCCTGTCTACAAACCACATGACCCAACAGAGTCCCAAAAGGAACACAAAACAGGAACTTGTTCAAATTGAGCACGATCTGGTACCTTCGATAGTTATCTAGCATCAGGCGCAAACTTGCTACATGGCATTTCACCAACCCAATCATAGTCCAATCATCAAAGTACACTTCCAGGAACTTATGAATAAATTCCTTGAATGCAGCAATGACCACACACAAAAAAATCGCAGGCGCATTCTTCAATCTGAAAGGCATTACAGTGTACTGAAAACATCCCCATTCAGCTGCGAAGGTCATCTTACTTATATCCTCCGGTGCGGTTTTGATCTGATGGTACCCAGAGAACCCATCAGTGAAGGAATACACTTCCTGGCCACCTACATTATCCAATACCTCATCAATGAATGGAGTCAGGAAATGATCATGTACGCAAGTGTCATTCAACTTCCTAAGATTTACGCATATCTTTATTTCATCCTTCTACTTTTCCTGTACCACAATTGGGCTTACCCAATCAGATTCTTCTACGGGTTCAATGATGTCTGTAGTGAGCATCTTGTTTAGCTCTAAGCAGACCTTCTCCTTATAATTCAAATTGAGATGGTAAGGTCTTTGCTTAACCGGCTTCGCGTCGGGTTTTAACATCATCTTCATAATGCCCAGGTCTCATATTATCCCTTTTAGCTCCATAAACTTGGTAGGGAACAAATCTTGGTATTCGCATATAATTCAGCGACCTTATCCACCATTGCGGCATCCTAGTAATCTCCAACCTTCACGAATTTGGGCTCTGCCTCCGTACCAATATTTACCTTTTTTGTTTTCAGTGGCACAGTTATATCAGGATTCTCAATCTGTGGTCCCTCAACCTCATGGTGACCCTCTGTTTCAGAGATGTTAACCTTTCATGGATCCTCATCGTCTTCTTCGGTAGTCACGTTATAGCATTCCAGGGCATGGCTCAGCTAAGTAGTCCAATCGGGTTGAATCAGATCCAAAGGATCCTGTGTATCCTAAAGATTGCTTCTTTCACTTCTTGTAGCGCTTCTTCAATATATTCAAAATCATCTTCAAAGCTGAATGTCATTATGATTCCTTCACGCAGAATATCCCATTCACCTGTATCATGATAGAGCTCTGTTTCCAAGTACCAGTTCATCGGGATGACATCCAAGGTATGACAAAACAAGTGCACACATTCCGGTTGGGGCTTCTCTCCATAAGCCTGAGCCCATTTGGCTAAGTGTGTGCATGGATCATCCTTCATATCATATTTGTCTGTCATTCTCACCTTTGGCTTCCCAAAGCGTGTTCACATCATTCTCATACACTCGCGCCAATCATTAAAGCTACCCTTGTGCATACCCCACCACCTTGCTGGCGTAGCGTACAATGCCCAGTCCAAAGCTTGGAAGTGCTGCTTCTATGGTACTTCCTTCTCAAATGCATCCAAAAATATATCTACATCATTCAAGCCATCATAGCACATAGCACAGTGACCGGGTCATCATGTTACAACTCAGTGTGGTTACTTCGTGTAATCGATTCTGCCAGTGCTCTAATTCTTCATTAGAGTCCGAGGTTCAGGAACTCTCACGATCCCATGTAATTCATCCATCCATTATTGGATTCACCCAATATTTGTCTTGTGTTGTTATCTTATATATGTAGTCCAAATCGTGATTGCTCTCATAATTGCACACTGGTTCAGTATAGCATGATCCTTTACCAGGATCTCGGGGTACTATTACGTAGAGCGATTTCTTTTCAAATATCATCTTTGACTTCTTTAGGTTGATTACCCCATTCATATCAGGAGCCCAATCAATGCCAAGGAGTGCAGGGTAGGGATTTTTGTCAACCAACATGTTCGTGCCTTCAATATCTACAGTCACTCCTTACAGCCATTCCATGGGGATGATCTTTTGCTGATTTTCCATCCTTAACTGAAATGAAGACCACTATAGCGTGGGTCTTCCCATCCACTCCCAAGTCTGCTTTTGTAGAATGTTTGCATTTGACCCTAGATCCAAAATAACTAGATCCATTTCATATTCTTCTATCTGTGTTGTCAGTCTCATCTCTCATCCTATCCTTTCTTTATGCTTACCAATCTTTCGTACCACACGCGTTTCACCCAGAGTGTTTCTGGTGCATCTATTTATAAGCTCTTGTAATCCCTTCATAGCCTTGCTATCGCGTAGTAGTTTCATGCAGGTTTCTAGAAAGGTCGTAAGCATAGAAGGGTCTATCTCCTGATCAGTTTTATCCTTGATCCCTGAAGTGGAGGCCACAACAAAGCTCTTCTTTGCTTCCATGAACGTTTCGCATGCGCACTCTAAGTCAGATTCAGCCTCCTTGGTTGGAGCTTTGTGAACCCATGCGATGTCTTCGGGTTGTTTCCCCTTATCATCCCTTGTTGCAATTCCACTTCAAAGCACTATATTCAAATTTGGATCCTCTTCACGAGGCTCAGACCTCATCATTTACAAGTTCTGAGTCAGCTAAGGTGGTAGCGCCCCTTTGTCACATATCCTCGCTATCAGCGTAGGACTGTCCTTTGTTTCATGATCAAACATAGTGTAATATTTGCACAACGGATGCGTTGGGTTAGTGCAATCACAGGCATAGTGTCCTAGTCCTCCGTAATTGTAGTAGATTAGCTATCCTCGACCTCTACCAGGTCCTCCTCCACCTCAGCCTCGTCTGCGCCCCTAAAAACCTGTTCGCGCCATCCCTACACTCTGGTCAGGGGGTCACGTTTCTGCCTAAGCCCTATAGGTGGGAGTCCTGTCCATCATCAATTCATAACTTCTACAGTTTTTCTCATCATGCCCTACCGTCCTGTAGAAGTTGCAAAACAATTGTTGCAATGTTTGTACAAACTTCTGTAGAAAATGACAGTTATTCGTCGTATGTTTTCCTGCTACCTGACATATAGCGCACCACAACGCAGGTCCCACACTTGGTCCTGCTTCAGCTTCTAGCCTCAAAGGCATCATTCCTCCTCCTGCAATATAGTTCACAAAGTCCAAGAAATGGTCTTTCTCATGCCCCTAACCTTTACATTTCAGGAACCATACCTCCTCGTGCACCTTTGGTTGAACTATTCTGTCATGCTTCAAACTTTGCATTTCAAGGCAAAGATTTTACAACTATGCAAGGATCTGCTGAACCCCCAAATTCAGATCTTGCATTGGTGTTTCATGCAGTCTCATTGTAATCTCCAAGGCCTCTACCTGAGTCGTTATCTTCTGTTGTGACAGTGCAACCCTTAAGTGTGGTAGGAGCGAAGCCACGAACCAATCATGGTGTTGTCCATCCATTAAATTCATATTAGCTTCATGGATTTTACATTTCAACCTCTAATCCAATTCCCAGGGCATCTCTCCTAGTTTCATCGTGATTTCCTTGAACCCCATAATCGACTATGCCTCATATTTAGGCCTACTGAACTCTTTATTCAGTGCAGTCTAGATGTCCACCACTCCAGCGTTTGGGTTATCATTAGAGTACTTGATGTACTAGGTTAGCGCGTGATCCCGCAAAGCACTAACCAATGTTTCCTTCTTCATGTGATCATTTGTAACGCCCTGAGCTTCCCACACAGCTTTCACGATGAACCAAAACTGGTCGAGATCCTCGTTTCCCAAGCCTTTAAACAAAGGCAACTTCATTGAATTTTCCATGTTGAACTGCAGTGGAGGTGGTACAGGTGAAGTCGTAGGTGATGTTGGTGAAGTTGGAGGTGGTGTGGGTGGAGGTGGCAGCTGCGGGAATCCCTATCTTATTAACTGAACTGCACTTTGTGGAGAAGACTACGCTAATCCCTCTTCATCACTTAATTGAGGTGGAATCAGTGGGCTATACTCAGGACCCTTTCTTCCTTCGTTTCTATAAGTCTTTCTACTTTGCGTAACTCTGAACATCAAGATAGCTGCATAACGTGTTTTTCACACAATAACATCTTAATCCAGGTATTCAAAGACTTCAAGTACTTACCTCACGGACCTTTGAAAAAGCGTTTCTTCGCCTGCTATAGCTAACTGATGTATTGACTACGAATTCAGTCACAAATCCTCTTATGATGCCATCAAGCCAATGATCGATAGCGCGACCAATTTTATTGTCAAAGGCTTCCAGTCTCTGTACTAACTCCAGGGTCTAGACAATAGGACCTTCAAGTGTCCACCTTCCTTGGCTATCCGCTAGCTTCACAATCCACCTGTATAACTCAACTGGAAAGAAACAGAAAAATATCTCATAAATTTCTGTATATAAGTACCTGTCCAACCATTGTTCCTTTGTCAATCACAGATTCTTGTTCTCCTATGCCGTGCATTTTTGGATCTTCCTATCCAACCAATCCTTGATCTCTTTCTTATTTGGATTCCAATGATATGACATCACAAATCTATTATGCAAATTTCTAGTCCCGACAACAGAACCATTTGTTGGCTACGTGGGGCCTGACCCAGGTTCAGCGTTAGTTAGCCAAACAAATCCCTAAACTACTGGCCCTTTTGGCATCAGCCGGTGGAGCGCGGACCGAAGTCTCACCTGAAGCAGTATGGGGGGATGTTGGAACCAATTTTCTACACCCTGAGATGGTCGTGATGTCGGTTTATACCCTCTGTTCCTGCTTTCGTGCAGGTCGTTAAGTTCTAGGGCTCTATCAGTCTAGCCCTTTATTCTGGGCTTTAGTACTCCCGCGAAGGAGTATGATTGACCTTTGCGCAGCCCTAACCTGCAGTTCAGGTACTTTCGCGCTACTATGACAGCGTATTGTACAAGTTCCCAAGTTATCTTAAGTGTTTTATTTATCTTACTAAACAATCACAGTTAGCACCGTGAAAACAGATATTCTTACTTGTGTTCAATTAAGTAATACAGTCACATACATTCGTGCATCACGTGAACATTAGTATATTAAACCCAAAAACACAATATAACTAGATGCATTAACAAGAAAAAAATACACAGAATTTGTAGAATACTTCTCTTTATTGATATCTTCAAACTATTACAAACTCTATCCGCTAGGCCTCTGCGCACTCAGCTACAGAGCCTCTACCTACGCTAAGAACCGAAACTTAGACTTCTCTACCAAGACTCCAAGCCTTGGCTTCCACTCTCAAAAACCTATGACTCCTTAGAGCTTACTACTTAGCTCTTTTTATACAATCCCATGGTCCACGGACCATGGGTGGATCTTTACAGCCGACTTTACACTTTACAAAATAAGGGCAGACAACCCTTTAAGGCTCATGACACCTTTGCGCTCCGCAACCACAAAATGCAAAGACTTTACAACTTTATTACAAAACTTGACCCAAAACATGGGATTTTAGCCCCAAAACTGTCCTTGGTGGATCATATTCCCAACAATAAGTGATTTTCAAAAAGGAGTATTCGAATTTTTTTACTTAAAAGACATTTTTCAAAAAGGAGGATAATACTTTTAAAAAGTATATTGGCGTGATTTTTTTTAAAAAGGGATTTTATATTAATTTTTTTTATTTAAACAAGTTTATTTAAATAAAATATTATTTTTCTAAAAGAGGAAAGAGGAGAAGTTTATTTTAAAGATGTTTTGGAAGAAGTCTGTAAAAAAGTTGTGCACATCCATAGTTGAAGAAATGGCTTCCTCCAACACTTTGCCACAGACCTTGATTATGCTTGGCAAAAATTACGAGTTTTAGTCTTTGAGAATGAATACATTCCTTCAAGCCCAACAGTGCTGGGATACACTTCAGACTGCATATGTAGAGCCGACCCAAGAAGCATGGGTGGCCATGTCCAATAGTTAAAGGGATGCAGCAACTGAACTCAGAAAGAAAGAACATAGAACCAAATGTTGGATACAAAACGCAGTCGATGAATCTATTTTCAACAAGATAACTAATGCATTCATACCACATGAAGCTTGGGAAATCTTGAAAGTTGTGTATCAAGGTAATGATATAGTTGAGACAGTTAAATTACAAGCATTGAGATCACAGTTCGAAACCCTAAAGATGACTGACACAAAAAATGTAGATCAATTCATTACTATAGTCGTGGGAATAGTCAATCAGATCAAACTCATTGGTGAAACCATTTAAAATCAAAAAATTGTTCAAAAAGTCCTTCAAAGTTTGCCAAGAAATATGACAGTATTTTAACAACCATTCTGGAATCCAAATATTTTACAACTTTCTTAGTAGAACAGTTGACTGGATCACTTCTAGCACACAAAACAAGACTCGACTTGGCAGAAGGTTCCATGGAACAAGTTTTCAAAGATCAAATTTCTTTTGGTAGAGGTAGAGGCAGAGGATATAGAGGTGACAACAAGCAAGGCAGAGGTCAAAGAAGAGGCAAATCAGAACATCATCATGCAGTAGAGTAGTGGAGACCTCCACAAAATCAAACTAAGAGAAGCAAACCATGGAGCAACTCTAATGTCTAATGCTATTACTGTAAGAAATTTGGGCATTATGAACATGAATGCAAAAATAAATAGTTAGATTAACAAAGAAGTAGTGTCCATCTCTCCAACAATGAAGAAGAATCCATCGAAACAATGTTTCTTTCTTTCCATCTTTTTTAAGATACACACAGCAAGGATATTTGGTTATTGGATAGTGGTTGCAGCAATCATATGACAGGTAACAAAAATCTTCTTTCTTATCTTGATGCTTCTAGAACATCATAAATTACTCTTGGAGATCATTCTTGCATTAAAGCTAAAGGAAAAGGTACTATCCCTATTCTTAGTAAACAGAATCAGCAGAAATACATCCTGAAGTTTGTTATGTTCCACATCTGAAGCATAACCTCATTAGTGTAGGACAACTGATGGAACATAGTTATGATGTAATATTTCAAGGGAACACATGCTATATCTATGACAAACCTCCCAATAGAAGACTAATAGCAAAAGCTGAAAAAACCAAGAATATGATGTTTCCATTGACTCTTAGAAGTCAAAATCTCTCACAATATTTTGTCCACAATGTGTCAAGAATAGATGAGTCTCAGCTATGACATTCTATGTATGTCCATATCCCATTCAAGACTCTAGTTTAGCTTTAGAAACAATCAATCATCATTGCTATCCCTACTATGAATGAAAAATATTGTAATTGTGAAATGTGTTATGTCCAAGCATAAAAGAGATAGATTTCCCACATCTTCCTCTAGAGAAAAAGATCCTTTAGAGCTTGTCCATACAAATATATGTAGCCCAATGCAGACACATTCCATTAGTGGTAATATTTATTTTCCGACATTCATTTATGATAATAGCAGGAAGACATGGGTGTATTTTCTCAAAAATAAATTGGATACATTCTCAAGATTCAAAGAATTCAAAGCAGAAGGAAAAAAATAGAGTGGAAAGCCTTTGAAAGTACTCAGATCTGACAGAGGAGGAGAGTACACTTCCAATGACTTCAAATATTTTTTTCAACAACAAGGAATCATAATGGAGAACACAACAAGATATACTCCACATCATAATGGAGTAGCAAAAAGGAAAAATCATTCGATCATGAACATGGCCATATCTATTGTTGGGTTGTGTTATACTCTTTCCACGACTAAAATTTTTTTGGACCCTATATTAGGTTGGGCGAACCTACCTATGGTTTTTCGGTCCATGGTTTTGTATGCGATGGTTTTTAGTCCATGGTATTAGATGCTTCGCCATGTACAAATATTTATTATAACATTGAAAGGAATATAATGAAAAATCAAGCTGGTAGTCCCGGTTTTGGGATCCAGGGGAAAATCTTTGTGTATATGTGTTTTATGTGTTATGCTTTCGCATTGTTTATTTTATGTGTTCTAGAATTCGTATGCAGGTAATTTCTATATGGGGTTAAAACCTACATTTGGTATCAGAGTTGTTTTGGCTTCAAGGGGACGCCTTTGTTGCTAAGGGGTTTCACTCGGGCCTGTGGTAGACCATGTTCAGTGGGAGATCTATGAGATCGATTATGGTAGTGAAAGAAGATGGCGAGCAGTGGAAAGATAGAGACCGAGAAATTTAATGGTCAGAGTTTTGAGTTGTGGAAACTCAAGATGGAGGATCTATTAGTGGATAAAGATCAGTGGATCGCGGTAGATCCAGTTACTAAACCAATGGGAGTGTCCGATGAAGAATGGAAGAAGTTGGATCAGAAGGAAACGAGTACAATACGATTGTGTGTCTCAGATTTAGTATTGTTGAATGTATCAGGGAAAGCTACAGTGAAAGATTTGTGGGAAAAGTTAGGGACTTTGTACCAATCTATGTCTTTAGTGAGTAAACTGTTCCTGTGGAAAACGTTGTATAACCTGAGGATGAAAGATGGAGACTTGGTGACAGAGCATCTGAATGCATTTAATACTGTGGTAAGTCAGTTAGCATCTGTTGATATTAAAATTTCAGATGAAGATAAGTGCATCAGTTTGTTGTGTTCTCTACCATATTCGTGAGATAGTTTAGTTATTGCAATAGGTAGCAATGCAACTGCCTTGCAATTTAATGAAATAGTCTCATCCTTCCTGACAAAGGAGATGAGACAGAAAAATATGGAGAGCCAGAATGGTGATGCCTTGTCTGTATGAGGATAGTCCTAGAACAGAAACAAAAATAAGTCATCGAGTGGGAGATCTAAATCCAGAGGGAGATCTAAATCTCCAGGAAAACCTGTAAAGGTGGTGTGCTGGAAATGCAGAAACGAAGGGCACTACAAAAGGGACTGTAAATCTAAATCTCCTAATAAAGGAAAGGGATTTCATGATGCTCCTTCTGCAAAGGCGAAAACCACCTCGGATGAAGGTGGGGATGTGTCATTTGGCTTCTTCAAGTACACATGTAGATCATGAGGCATGGTTGATTGACTTAGGTGCATCCTTTCACTTCACTCCCCATAAAGAGTGGTTCTGCAAGTATGAGAAATACGATGGTGGTGATATCTTCTTAGGGGATGATAGGAAGGTTAGAATCATTGGTCGTAGGAAAGTAAAGTTGAAGTTGCAAAGTGGAAGGGTTAGAACACTTCTGGGTGTTCTGCATATTCCTGCATTGGCCAGAAATCTGATTTCTGTAAGCAAGTTGAATGATGTAGGTGTAGAAACAGTGTTCGAGAAGGATACCTGCAAGATGGTTCGGGGGGAACTGGTATTGATGTGGGGAGTTAGAATTGGAACTCTGTACAAACTGTAAGGAATCACTATTATATATGGGTGTAACAGTTTTGTGGTTCCTGAAATTGGAGTAGAAAATCTAGTGGCCTCTGGAGAGAAGACCATGCTATGGCATCAAAGGCTTGGACATAATGGAGAGAAGGGCTTTTGAATACTTCATCGTAAAGGTATGGTAGAAGGTATGAGTAATAGATCTCTGGATTTTGATTTCTATGAAAATTGTGTATATGGGAAGCATAATCGAGTGAGTTTCACCTCTGGTGGTAAGAGGGAAAAACATATATTAAAGCTTGTGCACAGTAATGTGTTTGGACCTGTGAAGGTTCCATAACTGGGTAAGTCAGTGTACTATGTATCATTTATAGATGACTTCTCAAGGAATACATGGATATATTTTCTTAAGAAGAAATATGAAGTCTTTGACAAGTTTAAAGAATTTAAGGCTCTGGTGGGAAACCACACAGAGAACAAGATAAAGGTGCGAAGGACAGATAACGGTGGAGAGTTTTGCAGTAAGCAATTTGAAGAATTCTGTAAGAAGTGTGGTGTAGCATGGCATAAGACTACTCCATATACACCTTAGCAAAATGGAGTTGTTGAAAGAATGAACAAGACGTTGATGGAAAGGCAAGAAGCATGCTCAGTGGTGCCAGGTTAGGACAGGAATTCTGGGCAGAGGCGGTGGAGACAGCATGTTACCTGGTCAACAGATCACCTTCATCAGCGTTGGAGGATAAAACTCCACAAGAGGTATGGACTGATAAGAAACCCACTCTTTCACATCTGAGGGTATTTGGATGTGATGCATATGTACATGTTCCAAAGGAGAAATGAACCAAGTTGGATAGTAAATCTGAAAAGTGCATCTTTATTTGGTATAAGGATTGTTTAGAGGGTTATAAGCTTTGGAACCCAACAAAAAGGAAGGTTGTGTACAGTCGAGATGTGGTGTTCAGAGAGGTGAAATATGTTATTAAACCTGAAGTCCAACCAAAGGAACCTAAGAAGATAGAGTTTGAGCTAAAGGAGGAAGAATCAGACTCTACAGCAGAGGAGGAATCAAAAGATGAAGAGCCACAAACTCTGGGTGTGAGAAGATCAGTTCGAGAAAGAAGGTAGCCAGAAAGGTATAGTCCATCTGCTTTCTGTTCAAATTTTGCTTTATCTATTACTGATGATGATCCCAAAACTGTGAAGGAAGCAATAGATTCAGAAGATGGAAAACTCTGCAAAGAGGCCATGGTTGATGAAATGGCATCTTTGCACAAAAATGAGGCTTGGGATCTGGTGGAGTTACCGGCTGGAAGGAATCCCATTGGAAACAAATGGGTGTTCGAGAAGAAGACAAATGCAGAAGGAAAGGTGGAGAAATATAAAGCTCAGTTGGTCGCAAAAGGTTATTCCCAAGTGCCGAGAATTGATTTTGGTGATATTTTTTCTCCCATTGCCAAGGTAACTTCTATTAGATTACTTTTATTTGTTGTTGCTGCTTTTGATTTTGAGGTAGAAAAGATGGATGTGAAAACAACATTTCTTCATGGGGATCTAGAAGAGGAGATCTACATGAAGCAACCTAAAGGATTTCCAGTGAAGGGTAAGAAATAACTAGTATGCAAGTTAAAGAAGTCTCTGTATGGGTTAAAAAATCACCATGGATGTGGTATCAGAAATTTGATACATTTATACGGGGACTTGGTTTCACCAGAAGCAAAGCAGACCACTATTTGTATTTTAAATTAATTGGTGACCATGTTATTTATCTAGTCTTGTATGTGGATGATATGCTGCTGGTTGGAAATGACAAAGAAATTATCCAGGATTTGAAGACCCAATTGTCCTCCAAATTCGACATGAAAGATCTTGGTGCTACAAACTATATTTTGGGCATGGAAATTAAAAGAGATCAGGCAAAGAGGAAGCTCTGGTTAAACCAGAGGAAGTATGTCGAGACAATATTGCAGAGTTTTAATATGCAGGATAGTAAACTGGTGAAGGTTTCTATTCCCGTAGGTGTAAAGTTATCTACTGAACAGTGTCCCAAGGCACAAGAAGAGGAAGAGGATATGTCTCATGTTCCTTATGCAAGTGTAGTCAGTAGCCTGATGTATGCAATGGTCTATATTAGACCAGACATTGCACATGCAGTGGGAGTATTGAGTAGGTTTATGTCAAAACTAGGGAAGGAGCATGTCAGGTGGAAAGAGTCGATAGTGCGGACATAACCAACCTCCCTAGGAGCCTAAGACTCTCTAGTGACAAAAAAGACAAACAAGAGCAATCCTTCTCTAAACATGCATTTACTATACGAGAAATCAAGTGTTTAGATCCTACCTATAGTCCAACGCTATTGTAGCAGTCCAGCCTCGCTGATCCGGATGAGCTCCTCCTTCACTTCGAAACCTGCATTCACTAACAATCAAACGATTAAATAGCACTTGATAATCTCATAAAATAAAACATATTTAACACATAGACCAAGGAGTACATGAAACAACTCATAAATAACAAGTTATTGAGAAGAATGGACTCATTTGCATTAATAGGAAACAAAAGGAACAATTACAACCTGAGCCTTGGTGTTGTGCAAGTCCCTCCCAGGGTCCATCAAGAGTTCTCCTTTACTTTGACAAAGCTCACCCACTTCCAAATAGAACAAGCAAAGATGGCAATCTCTCCTCAAAAGCTTCTAAATGGGAGTCCTAATTCCAGCAGCATCTACCCTTAGAAATGTTTAGCTTTCAACCTCCCCTCCTTCTGGCCCAATGCCTGTATTTATAGTGCTCAAGAGGAAGTTAATCAGGTCCACCATCAATGGGATAATCCCCTCTTTGGATGGGATAGCTCCCTTATTGATGGGATAAGTTCCTCTTTGGTAGGGATACATGAACCATCTGGAGGCGCTTCATACACGTCAAACATACTTCTAGAAGCCTCTAGAAATGACCACAAGTAACTTTTTTGGAGTGAAACTTGTGCTTTTTGACCTTTACAGGGGTACGCACCTGCCCCTTTACATACAGAGCGTACAAGTACGCAGTTTTTGTGAACATCAGGTGCGTATACGCAGGTAAGGCCGAGAGAATCTGCGTACCCAGAGATAAACACATTTACAAAGACTTTCTCTCTTTTTGGAGTTTGACATGGAGAGCAGAGGCATAAGACTTGCCCAGGAGGATAGCATGACTGTTGATAGAGCCATACTAACTGTAAATAGCCATGGTGACATTTTTTAGTGTAACAGATTGCCCCCTAAAGTGCGAAACCTGTAGTAGATTAGGGTTTTGTATTATCTTGGAAGGGTGAAGCGCTTTATCATTGCAAGGATTATCTCGTGGAGAGCCTGGTCAGAACCTGCAATTTTCAACACAAAATACATGTATAAGATTATATCATCGCTGAGGTAGGCATTCCCATACTCAGATCAAAACTTTAACTAACAGACTAACTACTCTGATACAGGAATGATCTTGCAGTACATCATAATCATAGACTTGCATGGACACAGTATGGACGCAGCCATCTGTTTATAATTGGTCTACTATATAATGAATACAAAACTCCTCGCAGCCTGGATGGTGGAAACTAGATCCAGGGTCTTCATCTCTACTCCCCGAATTGGTACGATTCTAGCCATGCGAATAAATGAGTTGATGTCGAACATGGTAGAAACCACTTGATTACCAGTCGATGATGTAAACTGTTAACAAGTGTGAGAGAAACCACCAGTAATGTCAATGGTTCTCAAAGTACCCAGTACAATCCATGAGATGTGAATGAATGAGTTGATGTCGAACATTTCACGGAATCCTTCGATAGAAAGTCAATGATGTAAATTGACGTCAAAGGCGAGAAACCTGCCATTGATGCATGCAGACTTCAAGGTACTGACGATTTCTAAGTCATCTCTCTAGATAACGTGCTGATGTCGATAGAAAGCGACCCGTTGCAGGCAAGCCCACAACACGAAATCATTGTTCAAGTTGAAGAAATGTTGCTGTAAGGACTGACTATGGGATGGTTAAATGGACGACAAGTATTTTGCAGATGAAAGTTTATTTGCAGAGACCTCTTGAACACATAACGACATGACAGATGGTTTGGTTACGATTTGACCCAAAGTTAATACCCGGAAACAGTTGAAGACTTTCAAAGTGGTTTGATCAACTTTTAAGGCAAAGGATTTCCCAACCCAGGTGGACGGAAAGTGTCGTGTTCAAGAGCGGTGATAAGGTTCTTCTGTAACAAAGGATAACAAATAGGTTCATTCTTCTCTCTTTTCCCCCACCATTTCTGGCAAGTACTTCTTTATTTTTAACAAGCTTGAGGAGGATAACATATGCTTGATTATAAGCTCATCCTTCGGATGAGTCCAACCTAGTTTTGATTCGAACCCTAGGAAGGAGTGGTTCGTTCCTGTTTGTAATTGAACAGGTCCTTTACTGTGAAATTTTAACGAGCCCAGTATAGGAGAAACTCGGCGTTTTTCAATTTTAGAGAGTCTGAAAAACTTAAGAAGACTCCAGGTTGAACTTTTTCGTAAATTTGTGTCCCCCAAGCCCGAAAAAGTATAAAATAATACCTGGGAGAACCGCTTGATCTTGCGACCAAGGAGTACTTTCATGATTAGTGTCTCTGACCTGAAAAGTAAAAAGCGATCAAGGACACATCGTTTTATTTCCATATCGAGTTTGAAACGACAAAAACCCGACAATCTTTTCCTGTTTTTACGGTCAGAAAAGAGCTATAAGGGGACCGTCTTTTAATTCCTTTTTAACGAGTGTAAAAGAAGCGCTCGGCAATCTTTTCATGTTTTAGGAGTCAGAAAAGAGCTTAAAAGATGACTCTGATGTTTTGGTTCATGAAAAATGATGATTTTACTCTAAAGTCCTTTTGTCCTGCACAAAAACGACACATTACTCATACCTGTTTAAGATGGGTAAAAATACATTGAAAAATGTCCTTTCATGGTGAAAAATAAACAAACTTAGCATTCATTCATCCAAAAAAACCTATAAAAAGACCTTTTACCATGTCATTTTTACCATTTTACTGTTGAGGTTGAGAAAAAGGTTTTTGACAAGAAACTTCCTGTGGATATTGCGAAGAATCCGACCGTCAGAACCGAACGCCGTCTCATCAGGTATTCTACAACATCCTTCTCTTGCTTTCCATCCGTTTAAAATTCATTTTTAAGTTTTTATTTGATTTTTTGGGGGTCTTGGGGTTTCAAGATGCGCCCTTCGGGGTACGCAGGTCATGCACTGCTGACCTGCGTACCTCGATATTTTCTCAATGGGGAAAATACCAGGTGTACGCACCCGGCCTTAAGGGAAGCTGCGTCCAGATGCTCTGTTCCTAAAAGCCGGGGTGCGTACCCCGCAAAACGCATTTTGAAACCCTCATTTCTCCAAAATGAACCAAAATTTTAAAATTTTATGGACTCTAACAGATGTTTTATGATGTGCAGGGTGCACACCATGCTTGATTGGCGTGAAAGAGAACACGAGGATGTTGATTTGGCCGCAATAGGTCATCAACCTTCCATTGATGCGTTAAAAGCATGCGGACTGTACAAATACTGGGCCATACCTGGCATGAGGGGCCAGGTGCCATTCCTTGAGTGGCTGGTTGAAAGGTGGAACATTCAGGAGCAATGTTTCTACATCGGAGAGCACCAGCTCGAGATAGAGCCCTCCAACATATATTTTCTCACTGGCTTGCCTAACAGGGGCGAGCAACTCTCTCTATTCGGGACTAGGCCGGGTGGCCAATCCCTTGCTAGTCTCCGGCTAGAGTGGTGCAACAATCAAAACCAGGAGAAGGGGATAGAAATCAAGTACATATCCCGACCTGAACTTATGGTGATAGCCTTTACTGTTACCAGACTTTGCGGCGCGGCCGCTTTGCACCATGCCACCGGGTCGCAAATGCGGATGGCTATAGATTGCTTCCAAGGCACCATTTTCAACTGGTGCGATGCTGTGTTGGCCAATATGAAGGGCCAACTAACCAGGGCAAAGAGAGGACAACTGAAAACCTTTGGATATGGGCCTTTAGTCGTGAGCTTTGCCCTAGAGAGAGTTCCAATGCTGATCCCCCAGCATCTTACAGTTCCAGTTGGGGCTCCTCGGGAGCCTAAGTTGACGAGATGGGTTGCGGTAGTGGCCCGGCATCCTGACGAGGGAGCAGCAGTTGTTCGATTTCCTGATGGTTACTTTCACTGGCTAGAGAGCCAGGTCTTTGCTATTCAGGACTTTCCTTATGCCGGAATGGATTTTCAGAATGATCCGAACATGGTTCTTCCACAGGGAGAACAGTGGGACGACAGAGGCATTTCATTTTTCACAAGTTTTAAATTATGTATATTTTTTTGTTTTTATATATCGCCTCAAAACTGACAGCACAAATTTTCAAAATGCAGATGTAGGTCCACGGCGTCCAGCCAACCTCCGGGCTTTTGAGAGGAGAGTACCAGCTGTACCAACACCAGCCCCACAGGATGCGGCCGCAGAGACCTTAGCCGAGCTGGAACAGGATCTAGAGCGTCTGACGGCGGATATACCAGAGACCACCATAGATGACATTCCCATTCGACTTCAGCGCTATGTGGTCGCAGTCCCAGGACCTTTTAGGAGGTTCTTGTGTAGGGTAGTGCGGGCAGTGGTCTCGTATAGAGAGCACCACCAGTGATTGGCTAGTCACTTTTGTAGACACATATGACATTTTTGGTTTTTTGTACTTATCATTTTTGTCGATCATAAGGTGTTTTTCAACCTATGATCGAAGACGATGTATATTTTTGACACACTCCTATCTATATATATATATCATTATTACCGGCTCATCTTGTTTAACATATGTGATGAAATGTTTTTAAATTTACTTGCATGATTATCGTAAATGTCTGTCCAACATTCGAGAAGCAATTGCATCTGCTAATGTATTTAAAGACCTTGGAATATGCTGATATTCAATGTAATCAAATTCACGTTCCAAGAGGCGCACTCTCAAAAACAACCTTAATAACATAGGATTTCTAATGGCATATACTATATTAAGCTGTAATACAACGAGTTCAGAATCTAACCTCACTATCAAACGTCGAATTCCAAATGAAATAGATTCAGACAATAATTCAACCACTGCACTGTATTCTGCAATGTTGTTCGTCATTTGACCGAGGCTCACCCCATGCATAGAAACTAACTCGTCTGAGGGCGAATAGATAACCCAAGCTGCGGAAGAGATATTCCATGTACTACGACAAGCACCATCGGCAAATCCAATGTACGTTTGGAGAGGCATCGACATCTGCAATATCAAGAGTAAAACCAAGATAAGCCAGAATAACGACGAAAAACACACTTTCTAAGCTAAGCACACTAACAAACATACTAGCTAGAAAGAAAACCTAACCTAACTAAAATTCTCCATACCCACCATTTAAGCATAATACCTCTTTAGGTAAAGTCCATTTCTGGGTTTACCCAAAGAGTCCCCATCAAAATCTACCAGCTCATAGGCCCCTTTTGCTAGCTTTCGCTTTACAATGTAGGGTCCATGCCACATAGGAACGAATTTTCCAGCACCTAGCTTATCGTTAGCTTGATCATATAATAGCACTAGGTCTCCCTCCGAAAAACTCCGAGGGGTCACATTTCTATCATACTGAGCTTTCATTCGCTTCGCGTGAGTCTCGATTGCCAATGCAGCGTCACGTCGAGTCTCATCTAATTGAGCTAAGTATAATAAACGTTTCTCCTCTTCGGAAGTAGCTGGGAGTAATTCGACAGCCATTTGAAGTGATGGGATTTCGCATTCAATGGGTAACACAACTTCCAAGCCATAAACTAGCTGGAAAGGAGTGAACCCTGTTGAAGTTTTCACTGAAGTTCGGTATGCCCATAGCACTGAAAATAACATGTTGTGCCAATTCGACCGATGAATACCAATGATTCGTCGGATCATGATAACCAGAACTTTGTTGATAGACTCAACCAAACCGTTGGCTTGCGGATAATAAGGAGTAGAGCTATCGTGGCGCAAACCAAGCTGGCTTGTAAGCTCAGTCATCATGATGTTTCGAAAATGGCTCCCATGGTCAGTGATGATTGCTTGTGGGACACCAAACCTAGTTATAATGTGATTGAATGCGAAAACTGTAGCTTTTTTGCCGCTTGCGTCGAATGTAGGCATCGCCTCGGCCCATTTAGTAAAATAATCAACCGCGAGGATGATATATGCATGCCCCCCGGCCGAGTGAGGGTTACAAGTAATAAAATCGATACCCCATTTGGTGAAAGGACCAACGGCAATTATAGGATGGAGAGGAGCAGGTGGTGCGCGCATCTTGTGATCAAACACTTGACAGTTGTGGCACTTTCGGACCGCAATGATACAATCTTTAAACATGGACGGCCAGAAATAGCCAGCGCGCAACACCTTCTAAGCTGTGGCATACCCAGACATATGACCGCCACATGCTCCAGAGTGACAATCATTCAAAACCCTCTCAGCCTCTTCGTGAGTTAAACAACGTCGAAAAACTAAGTCTGCCCCCCGGCGATAAAGTGTATCTCCAATAATTCTGTATTGCTGGGATTGAAACCGAATTTTTCGACGTTCCGACTTTGAAGCTTCAGGCTGAAAGGTTTGGGTTTGGAGATAGATGATTATATCCCCGTACCACGGATCTAAAGTACTGATAAGAAACAAAGATTCGTCCGCAATGGACTCCTCTGCCACAGTTTCTGTGTCAGCATGCGGGGAATCACACATCAATTCCGCAAAAACTAAGGATTTCTTAGACTTGGACTTCTCGAAGTCCAAGTCGAACTCTTGCAGGATAACGATCCATTTAGAGTACTTGCCCCCTAGCAGTTGTTTTGTCAAAATATAAATCATAGGGTTGCAATCCGAAATAACTGTAGTTTTACGGAGAAGAATGTAGTGACGAAAACGCTGGACAGCTTGAACGACTGCCAGGGCCAATTTCTCCACATGCGAATATTTTAGCTCTGTGGGGTTTAATGTCCTACTAAGATAATATATCACATGTTCCGCTCCGAATTCATCTTCTTGGACTAGCACCATTCCAATAGTGGAATGCGAAGCTGAGAGGTATAAGAAGTAGTCCTGGTTGTAGTTGGGAGGATGCAACAACGGTGCATGGGTCAACGCGTGCTTAAGTGCATCAAAAGATTGTTGGGCAATCTCGTCCCAAAAGAATTGAGCGTTCTGTTTCAACAACCGTGTAAAACCTTTAGTGACCTTGGCGTAGTTTGGAATGAATCGGCGTAAAAAGTTTGCTTTCCCTTGCAAACTTTGGAGTTGGCGCAAACTCGAAGGAGGAGGCAATTTGATGATAGCTTCGACCTTCGAGGGATCGACGCGAATGCCGGCCTTTGAAACAACAAATCCCAGCAATCGACCCGTTTCTATACAGAAGACACACTTGTGGGGATTCAACCGAATACGATAATGCCTACACCTCATAAAGATTTCTCGTAAGTGGACAAGGTGATCAGCTCGATGTAAAGAATGAGCAGGCAAATCATCGAGGTACGGTTGCACAATGTGCTTGATGTCATGAAATGCGTAAGACATCGCCCGTTGAAAAGTGGCTCCGGCATTCTTAAGCCCAAAAGGTAATTTGCAGTAAGCAAATGTCCCCCGTGGACAAATGAATGCCGTTTTTGGTTGATCGGCAGGTAGAATATTGATTTGATTATAGCCCGAAAAACCATCCATAAAGGAAAACGTTTCACTTCCGGCACAATCATCAATGATTTGATCGATATAAGGCGTTGGATAGTTGTCTTTTGGACAAGCTCGATTTATATCCCTATAGTCGATACAAATTCTTATTGTTCCTTGTTTCTTGTTAACCGGAACAATATTCGATACCCAATCTGTTAACGGGATTGGATAAATGAAACCTGCTTTCAACAGCTTCTCGACTTCTGCATTAATCGCAGCCGCTTTTCTAGGGTGAATCTGACGCAACCGTTGCCGGACGGGTTTAGCGTCCGGGTAGGTCTTTATTTCATGAACAACAATGGCAGGATCGATTCCTGGCATTTCCTCGTAAGACCAGGCAAACACATCGCGAAATTCTTGGAATAGGGCCTTGTAAGTTTGAATTTCATCTTTTGTACATGAGGCACCTATATGAATGTTTTCCTCAATTCCGGGATTCACTGAAATGTCAATGGGAATAGTGCGAGAAATATTCCCTAAATTCAACTCTGAATCAGAATGTTTCGTTGGATTCTGAGCGTCTTTGACATATTCAGCGGTAAAAATAGATGAAAAATCGTTTTCAAAAGCATCATCCTCAGGTAAAAACGAAGATCTATGATGGAGATCTTCCCATGGTAGATCGTCTACACTTAGGATTTCGCGAAGTTGCTCGTCAGATGACACGACTTCGGGAAACGCTATCCATTCTGAGGTTGATGTGAAAAGTGATTCCTCACTGACCACATTCATTTGGTCGATTTGGGTTGAACGCAAGTCGGTAAAAGACATGACGGCTTCATAAGCAATTTAATATGGACTCAAAGGCATAGCATCACCGAATGAGTCTATCTCAGATTTAGATGGGACAATCCAAGGATCGTCATAAATAATGGTGTCTGATGTAATCATATGAATTGACGCAAATGAAGGGTCTGCGTTGATTGGAGGGAAAGGAAAAGTTCCCAGTAAATCGGAATCTTTAACTAAACCTACGCCAACGTCCCTGTAAGGGATTGTCGTCTTACCGACATGCTGGATACTCTCTGAAGAGGCTGGGTCGGACGAAAAGTATGTCAGCTGATCAATTGTCACGATCTTGCCGTTATGTGGAAACTTTATTACTCTGAAGACCGATGAAACGACCGCTGTCATAGCATATGACCAACTTCGACCCAAAAGAAGGTTGTAGTCTAGAGGGGCATCAACCACCTCCACATCCAGACTAACAGTTTTCCCTTCTACCCCTATAGGCAATTCCTGTAGAATACCAAACGGACGGAACCCACAGCCATCAAAGGCCTTAAGGATGGTCGGGGATTGGTTCAGCGAAGGAGAACCAAGCGATCTCCAACACTGAATCGACATAATACACGTGGAAGCTCCCTCATCAATTACAGTCCGATGAATAGGCATGTTTTTGACTCACTGTAATCTGGAAAGCCATTTGATGGGGAAGGCGCGGTGTACTATTTTCTAGATCGAAGATTATCAGATTCGGGTCCTGAACATCAACAGCTCCGATAGCCAACAAAAGTAATTTTTGTTGTGTTGGGCATGATTGCAGCACTTCTAAAGCCGACATTGCTGAGGGTGAAACAGCTAAGTCCTCAACAATGTTGTAATTCTGGGCCACTCTCGCATGTGGATTAAAAGAAGACCTTCGAAGTACACCCTTAGCGGGCGGTTTGATTACTAAGTCCGGGTTAGATTTTTCGATCTGTAGTGGATCGGAACCAGGAGCTGAGGTTGATGGATTAGAATGAGAAGATTCTGCTTCCTTACCATCAACAGGATTCTTACTACCATAATCTTGCGATCGAGTCGCAATCCTCACATGAGACATCATCAAAATGGGTTCTTCACTGGCAGTCGAGGAAGAACCTATCATCTTACTCTCCTGCATTGGAAATGGATCTTTCAACACAGCAGGAGTGGGAGAACCTTTGACGATTTTCACAACCTCGGCCCGATGAGGGCAATCTCTTGTAAAAAGATCCTCTTCACAAATAAGACAAGGATATCGAGGTTTGCGCTTTTCGTCATTGGTTTCCGACTTTTCTGTTTTCTCCTTCGGAGCCTTGTCTGCTTTAGCCTTCTTCTTTCCTTTCTTCTTTCCACCGTTTTTTGATTTGGCCGTAGATGACTCTACAGCGTGAATATCGGCGGAAAGTTCAGGAGAAGACTCTCCTGTCGGGGAATCAGGCAAGGTGATTATAGGAGTAGTAGAATTCTTGGAAGACTTCTTCTTGCTCTTTGTGTTCACCGTACCAATCATACCATCAGCGGCATGAGATCCTGAAGGAGCAGCAGCGATTTGATTTGATTTTGGAAGATCTGGGATCTTCTCGTGTAACGTACCTGACTGAGTATAAACTAAGTCAAGGTACTGCGCCTGAGCAATGACTTGCTCCTCAGTAACTACTCCGGCCTTAGCTACATCTTCAGTAATCTTCGGTAATAATGATTTAACAAACCATTCAGCTAAGATTTGGTCCGGAATAAAAACTTTCACTAACCTCCTTCGACGTCTCCACTCATGAATGTGATCAGAAATATACGTGGACATCGATTGTTTTAGTGAAGTTAATAACTCCGTGTCGTTATCGTATCTGACCGGCAACTGAAAGTGAGTTAATAATGAGGTAGCTAACTGGCTAAAATTGTAAAAAGAGGCCCGTGGTAACTCAATGTACCACTTGGCCGCGAGACCAATGAGTGTACGCTGGAAAAGACGTAAGCGGATCGAATCATCCGAGATAGAATTTGAAGCACACCATAGGTGGTAAGTCATCACATGATTGGACGGATCCTCTCCAGACTTACCTTCAAACTTGGGTATATCACTGGGCAACTTATTTGGCATTGGCGGCCAGAACGGAAGATATTGAATTGGATCGTTCGTTAGGCGCGTCAAGTCTGGTAAATCCAAAGTTGCGATAAACGGTAATTGCCGGTTAGGATCTCTAAAACTCTGGGTCACAAGACCAGTCCCAGGAGGAGGATATCCAGGATAACTAGGAACAGGAATCGCATTAGAGATATTATATCCTCCTGGAAAACCAGGATTAACCGGACCGTACTGGGGTTGTTGAGGTTGTTGATAAGTGTACCCAGGATACGGTTGATACTGGTAAACCGGCTGCTGGACAGCTTGCCCATATTGTACTATCCCTGGTACGGTTGATGAACAAATTGAGGTTGAGTAGTGACAACCGTACTTATACCAGGCTGACCTATAGGCATCTGGACCGTGGTTTGAATCGTAGATCCAGACAACGGTAAAGATGTCTGAGGAGTGGTTGTAGAGACAGTAGAAACTGGAGCTGTCGATACTCCAGAAGTAAATGCGGCGGATGTTGCGGTAGTTGCAGCAGCCGTTTGAGATGGAGTACTAGGAGCAATTGGCGGCTGAGTAACTACCGAAGTTACAGAAGTTTGAACATTTGACTGGACAGGTTGCGGTTGCTGGGGTGGACCAGAAACTACGGGTTGTCCAGTTTGAGGTACCAACTGTATACTTGGTTGCAACACCTGTTGACCCTGTGACGGATCCCACACTATCATTCCAGGGTATTGACCCGTAACAGGTTGAGGATACTGGGATCCATAACCGGATTGAGGATAGGATTGATAATTGAAAGGCACAGTTCCCATACCTTGAACATATGACTGACCTTGAGGTGGTTGATAACCTTGACTTGAGTATTGACCTTGAGGTTGATAACCTTGGGGTAAATACTGATACTGGGGTTGAACTTGACCTTGAGGTTGATACCCTTGAGGTTGATACCCTTGGGGTTGATACCCTTGAGGTAAATATTGATACTGAGGTTGACCCTGGGTTACATATTGAGGCTGGGGTTGACCTTGAGGCATGTATTGCACCATAGGTACATACTGACTTTGAGGCTGCCCTCCAGACACAATTTGTGTACCTTGAGGTTGCCCCCCAGGCGTTAACTGAGGCTGCCCCCCAGGCGGTAATTGACCACCTTGAGGTTGAGAAACGGGAACTGAACTTGACATCATGTAAATGTCCCCTACACCCAACGGTTTATTACCATTGTTTCCAGCTAATAACCCATGATCGACGGGTTGAGGAGATGCCCCCGCAAAGATACCAGAAAGTGACTAATACCTGGTGGGAACAGAAGGACCGCCGTGTAAGAAAGATTCAGGAGATTGAGTGAACACGGACGACTGACCAGACATATTTACAGGAGTATAAATACCTCCAGGTGGAAAAGGAGTACGAGGTGTAGAAAAACCTATCCCTGAGTTGTCTAAATAATTGGTTAACGAAAGGTACCAAGTAGTACTTCTAGGAGGACTGTAGAAGATAGATTCTGTAGGAATTTACAGGGTAAGTTCCTCAGAAAGAACACCAAAAGGACACGGCTCACAACCAGATCTCAAATCAATACACCAGTATTTTTGACGTGGTTAAAACCCTCAAAGTGCAAGGAGGGAAACAGTCCACGGCCTGTCCCAACGTGGGTACTACAGGCAATTTATTAATCAAAGAATGAAAATTTACATAAGCTTCTCTCATGCACGGATTACCCGAACAATGACCCTCCATGCGCTTTAAATAGAACTCATGGACCAATCGGGTGTCAAGCCACGGATCAAGTGTCGGTAATACCGAGGTGAGAGTGAACCGTCGGATCACTACATATCGTGACCGTCGGATTGTAAGTTACAAAATGTACAACGGTAAAGAAACACACTTTACCTAACTCTAACCTAACTCTATACTAGACCAAGTTGAACTTAACTATATCATATGTGTCGGAATATCCTAACATCCCCCCTTAAGAACAACTTGGGATAGGATTGAAGGATTTACAAATATGACACAATAGGAGAAGGAAGGAGGCACTAGAGCCTATCCCCCCTTAGTGACAACTTCCTGAACTCCAAGCATATATCGAAGTTTAGTGAACTTCGCCTCTGTGAGAGCCTTTGTGAAGATGTCTGCAACCTGATCATCTGTTGGACAATATTGCACTTCAAGAACATGGTCATGAATGAGCTTTCTGATGAAGTGCATGTGTAGTTCAATGTGTTTGCTGCGCTGATGCTGGACTGGATCTTTGCATAGCTGAATGGCACTTTGATTATCACACCAAAGTGTGGTTGGATGCTGCTGCTCAAAGCCAAACTCTGATAGGATCTGACGAAGCCACAAGGCTTCCTTACTAGCTTCCACGGCACCACGATACTCTGCTTCTGCTGACGAAAGAGAAATGGCAGCCTGTTTCTTACAAGCCCATGTAATAGGTCCTGAACCAAGAGTGAAGACATAACTGGCAGTAGACTTCCGATCATCAGGTTCACCAGCCCAATCAGAATCAGTGAAACCAACTAACAGAGGAGCTGCTTTGGCACTGTAATGAATCCCAAACTGTACTGTACCTCGAACATAACGAAGTATTCTTTTAGCTGCTTTCCAATGACTTTCACGGGGGTTTTGCATAAAACGAGCAACAAGGCCAACAGCAAAGGAAAGATCAGGACGAGTATGGGTTAAATACAAGAGTTTTCCGACAAGTTGACGGTATAGGGTAGCATCAACTTCAGGAGAAGTACAAGAGACTGAAAGTTTGACTCCAGACTGAAAGGGAGAAGGGGCTGGCTTACAGTCTTCCATGTGAAAATGACGAAGAATATCACAAGCATACTTGGACTGGGAAAGGAAAATACCCCCCTGGGATTGCAAGACTTGAAGACCGAGAAAATAGTGTAAGTTTCCTAAGTCTGTCATTTCAAATTTCTTTTTAAGGCTGTACTTCACATGATTTATAAGGTTGGGATCATTACCAGTAAGAATAAGATCATCAACATAAAGAACAAGGATGATAAGAGAGTTGCCCACTTTCTTGGTGTAGACAGTATTGTCAGAATGACACCTAGAAAAGCCAGATTCTAAAAGAAAGCTATCCATTTTGGCATACCAAGCCCGAGGAGCTTGCTTGAGGCCATAAAGGGATTTCTTAAGTCGACAAACAAGGCTGGAGTCTGTTTGTATGAAGCCAATGGGTTGTTCCATATAGATTTCTTCCTGCAAGTCCCCATGCAAGAAGGCAGATTTAACATCCATCTGATGGACTTCCCATTTTAAAGAGGCAGCAAGGGAAATAACAAGGCGGATAGAGTTCATTTTGGCAACAGGGGAGAAGGTTTCAGTGTAGTCAATGCCTTCAACCTGTGAAAAGCCCTTAGCAACGAGACGAGCTTTATGTTTATCAACTTTCCCATCTAGTCCATACTTGGTTCTGTAAACCCATTTACATCTAACAAGTTTGCGTCCCTTTGGTAGAGGAACAAGATCCCATGTATCATTTGTCATCAATGAATGATATTCTTCATTCATAGCTGCTTCCCAATGTGGATGGCCTGAAGCTTCTGCAAAAGTGTCAGGATCATGATTTACTGGAGCTTGAGCAAGTAAAGAAGAGGCTCTTTCAAACTGAGAACGTGTACGTCGCTGATCTGTAGGATCACCGGCAAGATCACCTGCTGCATCCCGAGTAGCACGGACCCATCTTGGAAGTTGAGGATCCTGAGAAGGTGGGGGAGGATTATCATCCTCGCTTTCATCATCTGAAGAAGAAATGTTTTCAAAAGTAGAAGAGATAGGAAGAGGTGGCACATCCGCCGGACTAGGCTCGCAGGCCGATTTATTTTCATCAAATTTTACATCTCTTCTAATGATAACATTTTTGGACTTAAATGGAATAAGTCTATAACCTTTTACATCTTCAGAATATCCAACAAAAGTACATTTCTCACTCTTAGGTTCTAAAGCTTTATGCTTTTCATCTGGAATATGGGCCCATGCTTCACTTCCAAACACACGAAAGTGACTTACATCTGGTTTAATGGAACTCCAAGCTTCTTCTGGAGTGATATTCTCTAGAACCTTAGTAGGAGTGCGATTGATTATATAATTTGCACAATTAATTGCTTCGGCCCAAAAACTAAGACTGAGTCCTTTAGATTGCAGCATACAATTAGCCATTTCCTTTAAGGTGCGATTTTTCCTTTCAGCTACACCATTTTGTTGAGGAGTGTATGGAACAGTATGTTGCATTTGAATTCCATTTTCGGTGAAAAGGTTGATGAATGTGTTTTTAAAATATTCTCCACCATTATCAGTTCTTAGCTTAAGAATTTGATGTCCAGATTGTTTTTCAACAAAGGCTTTGAAGGCCAAAAAAGTGTTAAATACTTCGCTCTTGAGTTTTAAGAAGTATACCCAAGTGCGTCTGGAGAAATCATCAATGAAAGTTAAGAAGTACTTGCAGCCAGAGAAAGAAGCAACAGAAAGAGGACCACATAAATCACTGTGCACAAGCTGTAAAGGGGCTGAGGCGTGCCAAGAGGCACGTTTGTCAAAACTGTCCCGATGATGTTTTCCGAGTACACATCCGGAACAAACACCATCTCTGCAAGATACCATAGGAAGACCTGTCACCATATTTTCTTTACATAGATGCTGAAGGGAGCGATAGTTTAAGTGACCAAATCGCTCATGCCAAAGTTTGCTCACTTCATCATTATGAGCAACAAATACTGAGGGAAGATTTGATGACCCAAAGTTGTGAAACTTATACAACCTTTTGGAATCATCAGCAAGACCAGTAGCTAGAATCTGTTGAGGATCTTTTAGATCCTTGATTACAACATCATGAGGTGAAAATTCAACAATTTTACCTTCACCTGAATGAGTTATCTGATAGACAGATAGAAGGTTGCAGGATAAGGTTGAAACACATAATACATCATTAAACTGACCATTGTCTAGATGAACAGTTCCAGTCCCTACAACATTAAGAGATCTATCATCACCAATATATATATTTTTGGTGTTACAATCATTTAAAGAAGAAAACATGGCTTGGTTTTTGGCCATGTGACAAGAGGCTCCAGAATCAATGAGCCATTCATGAGAATGAGAAGAAGAAGAAGATACATTTAATGCATAACCAGACTGAGATGATTGACAATGACATGCAGAAAGTGCCATTCCGGAAGTTGAAGTTGAAGTAGGCTCCACATGGATGTTATGTTTCTTCATTGCGGCTTCCAAGGCTTCCATCTTCTTAAAACATTTAGATTCTAAGTGGCCATCTCGATTACAAAAGTTACAATGTCTATCAGTCTTCTTCCATTTGTTTTTATTGGTCTTATCATTTTGCTGAAATGATCTTTCATTTTGAGGCTGAGATGGTTTAGGACCATTCTTTTGAGGATATGACTTCTTAGGATTCCTTGAATTTGGTTGCTGCTGGGCGGCTAACGCTTTCGTGGAAGAGTTTCCAAGATTAAGAAGACCAAGGTGTAAGAGTTTTTCTTGTTCTCTTATTAAGGAATCACAAAAGGAGTCAAAGGAAGGGGCCTTGTAGTCTTTTCCTTGACAAATGAAAGCTTCCCTTGTAGAATGGAAAGTGGAAACAAATACAGAGTAGGCTGGTCCCAACTTAGTAAGGATGGAATAAATAAGGTTACCCTCTTCTTTCTTAACTTTAACACCTTCCAAGAGATATCTAAGGGTCTTGAATTTGGACAAGAAATCTTCAATGCAAGAAAAATTATTAGGATCCAAAGTAAGCAGCTCATTTTCAAGTTGATGGGCTCTAATTTCATTTTTAATCCCAAACACTTTAGCGAGTTTTTCTAATGCTTCATGAGGAGTCTCAAGGTCTGCAATGTGGAATCTAAGATCAGGAGAAATAGACATCCCTATCAAACCACGTGCTTGATCTTGTCTATTTTCCCATTTTGCAACCTTGTCTTCATCTTTTGGTTTCTTCTCTTGGTCTGTGGCTATTCTGAAGAGACCTTTACTTCTAAGTAAATCTTCCATGTAGGCTACCCATTGGAAGTAGTTAGTGCTGTCAAGAATGACTTGGCATGGACTTTCCATTTTTTTTTAAAAACTGAAGCTGAAGATGCTGAAAGTAAGTGTTCCAATGGATAGATCTCGAAAAAATAGGCGGTTTTAAAAAAAACGGCTCTGAAAAAGGCTTCCGGATGAAGAAGTTATGGCTTTTTGAAAAAAAATTGTTGAAGTTGCCGGCAAAGTGCGCGAATGTGCGGGAATGAAAAAATCCGCCCCCACAAAATGGAGACTTGAACCCAAGACCTCTACTCTCTTAAAATAGCTTTGAACCAATTGATCTATACAAAAAATTTGAGAGAGAGAGAGAGAGAGAGAGAGAGAGAGGGCGGGGGGCCTTGGTTTGCGTGCTTGCCTTGAGAAAGCTCTTTTTCCCTACAAAACACAAAACACAAAACCCAACACGAATATGCAAAGAAAAACAAACCTTGCGGCTCGAAGTTAGCTTTAGCCAAAAAAACTAGAAATTAAAAAAAAAAAATCTCAAAGTTAGCTTTAGCCGAAAAACTAAATATTTTTCTCAATGTTTCTGATTTTCCGAGATCACACTAAGGTGCAGGGAAAAGAGCATACGCATGAGAAAAATCCTTCCTTTCTGTTTCTGATTTGCCCAGATCGCACAGAGTCGCAAGGCAAAGAGCATACGCAGAAATGAAAGGTATAGATCCGGTTAAAAAAAAAGGCTAAATAAACTGAGACCGAAATAAGCAGAGAGAAAATAACAGTAAACTGTAAAAAAAATACTGTATACCTCTCGATCTGAAAAATGACGCAGCTAGGGCTACCGGAAACCTTTTCGCGTGAAACGAAAGGGGTTCCTCACTGGAACAGATGCTCCGAACGCAACAGAGCAGTCCTCTCGGCCCGAAAGCAGTCAGAAACAGCAGATCTAGGAAACGACAGCCGCATGCAGTTCTACCGGCTTCAGATTTGGATCACCAACGGACGCGGCCCTCAAATAGCTCTGATACCATGTAGGAATTTACAGGGTAAGTTCCTCAGAAAGAACACCAAAAGGACACCGCTCACAACCAGATCTCAAATCAATACACCAGTATTTTTGACATGGTTAAAACCCTCAAAGTGCAAGGAGGGAAACAGTCCACGGCCTGTCCCAACGTGGGTACTACAGGCAATTTATTAATCAAAGAATGAAAATTTACATAAGCTTCTCTCATGCACGGATTACCCGAACAATGACCCTCCATGCGCTTTAAATAGAACTCATGGACCAATCGGGTGTCAAGCCACGGATCAAGTGTCGGTAATACCGAGGTGAGAGTGAACCGTCGGATCACTACATATCGTGACCGTCGGATTGTAAGTTACAAAATGTACAACGGTAAAGAAACACACTTTACCTAACTCTAACCTAACTCTATACTAGACCAAGTTGAACTTAACTATATCCTATGTGTCGGAATATCCTAACAGATTCACGCTCCCTGAGCTCAATAGTAAGTTGATCTTCAAGGTTAGAGACGCCTATTTCTTCCTCTGGAGCAAGTTCTTCAATAGCAATCAAACCAGTAGGAAGATTTTCGGTGATAACTCATTCTACTCTTGGTGAATCTGGAACACTAGAAGTTGGAGTAACAGGTTCAGATATTTCAGGTTCTTCGCCTATATCACTAGTAGATGAAAAACTACCAGCAAGCTCGGAAACTGTAACAGCTTCGGGATTATAACCTGTCTCTAGACTTTGGTAATCTGGATGGACTACCAAGGAAGATTCTCCTTCTTCAGGTGAACCTACTCTACTGCCACTAGGAGGAGTTACAAGGACCTTCAATCCTTCGTACTGACCCGGGACGTCTTCAGGAGATCCACCCCACGATCTACGGAGTTTCCTCAACAAATCTGTTCCGGTAACAATCTCAGGTGACTTGCCCCGAAGTCTACGAGACTGTCTCGGTAATTCCGCCACAGCTAAAAATTTTTAACTACTACACACGAAAACAAAGTAAAATCTCAAATCAAACCACCTAAAGTCACTAAAGAACCAAACAAATTTGAATCACACGCCTAAAGAATCTAGGGCGCCAAACCAAGCACAAACAGTAGCCTTCCAGACCGAAAACGCTAGTTGGAGATGAAACCCAACATCGTCGGATTCAGTACAGAAGTGGCGGGTGAAACAGTTACCCCGGCAACCTGCTTAATGAATAGACCGGCACAAGTTCCTCCACTTTAACTGTCTCGAGTGAAGTGAACCCCCCGGAAAATCCAAGTGAGTCTAGCCGATGTCTGCTCCAGGTACAGTGGGATCTTCCCTCCACCGTCACCTCGGTAGAATCCTAAAGATACTGGTCACTAAGGTTACCAACCGCAACAAATGCACCTGGGGGAACAGTCTACACTCCGACAGCATGCAAGGGCATAGTATCAAGCTCAATCCCCTTGCCGGTTTCTTGACAATAATCCAAGGTTTACCGACAAGTGACCCCTGGCTCCTCGACAATGGTTAATCCGAGGTTTACCGTTTGTAATATGTGCGTGTCTGGCGTCGTTCCCAACGAGGGAGGATTGATCCCCTCACTGGTTCAGACACGAGCTCGTGCTTCTCCTTTAAGAGGAGCTTTCCCAGAGTACAAATGAGACAATTGGATTTATTCTATCACAAGATAAGCTACTTGTTTGGTTTTGTTGTCTTGGAGAGTTAATTACTCTCCTACTCCAAGACACTAGCCTGATCTAAATTGGTGTTTCAGAGCCCTAGTAAATAAAAGTTACTACGTTGATTTTACTTTAAGCGTTAATTTTATGGTTTTTCTTAAAGACAAAAGGTAGCGGAAATGAAACCAATGGTGTGTAGACTCGACTCAAACCACTACAAAGATGCACCTAAGATGATTTACGCTACTTTTCTCTTTCAATGAAACTCCTAACTAAGAGAGTTGGAAAATGCAAATTTTATAGAAAACAACTTTCTTAGTAAAGACAATCAAAGAAACAATTCTCTTTATCTTTCCAAGCATACAAACATGACCACCCCTTACGTGCACGAAAATTTATTTTTCTTTCAAAATACCCCAAAGCTACTTGAAACAAAACTTTTCAAAGGAGATGTTTTTGTATTATTCTTATTTAATAAAGCATATAAATCTATTTTAACGAAAATCAATCTCAAAATCTATAAAAGCTATGAAAAATTGACTCACAAGCAAATCAAAAAGAAATTTACTCTAAAACAAACCTAACGAGGCAAAAGCCTACAAGGATGATTCTAGGTTGTTTTACTTGACCACAATCAAGCCAAGGACCAGCTAATGCAGAATCAAAAGACCAGTCAAAACAAAACTCAAATCTTTTTGTTCTTTTTGTAAAATGGAATTCAATACTCAATCAACAAGCACTTCGAAATTCGCCAAAGAGACAACTCAAAGGTAAGTTTCTCTCACAGGTAGACTTTATGACAGGTCCGACTCCTAAGAAGGCTGACAAAACCAGAGAGATCTAAGGCTTGACAACTTCTACCGCCAAAGTCACTACAGGACCTACTCAAAAATCAAACCCTAGGGCTTAAACTTCTATGAAATCCACTAAAACACTCAATGCTATCGAAACAAGTTCAGGTGAAGATCTTTGACAAGAGACTAATGGATCTGGGCAGTAAAAACTAACAAAAAGCAAAATCTAAGAGGAAAAATGTAAAAAATGGAAATTTCTTAATTTTTAGCAGGGTACGCAGGCAACCTGTTAAGACAGGTGCGGGCCCGCTTTGTGCACACAGCAACAGTGCGTACAGGTACGCACTGTGCAATACTCAGAGGGTGCGTACTACTAAAAAAACCAAGAAAAACTAAATTCAATCTAACCCTAAGCTAACCCACCCAAATACAAAGTCACAGAGCCAAAAACCAGAAAATAAATGACTTTTCTCAGATCAAAGTTGCATACAAAGGAAAAAACTTTCACATCAATGGATTCCCCAGTGGAGTCGCCATTTTGTCAGGCGGAAAGAGTTGATAGTGCGGACACAACCAACCTCCCTAGGAGCCTAAGACTCTCTAGTGACAAACAAGACAAACAAGAGCAATCCTTCTCTAAACATGCATTTACTATACGAGAAATCAAGTGTTTAGATCCTACCTGTAGTCCAACGCTGTTGTAGCAATCCAGCCTCGCTGATCCGGATGAGCTCCTCCTTCACTTCGAAACCTGCATTCACTAACAATCAAACGATTAAATAGCACTTGATAATCTCATAAAATAAAACATATTTAACACATAGACCAAGGAGTACATGAAACAACTCATAAATAACAAGTTATTGAGAAGAATGGACTCATTTGCATTAATAGGAAACAAAAGGAACAATTACAACCTGAGCCTTGGTGTTGTGCAAGTCCCTCCCAGGGTCCATCAAGAGTTCTCCTTTACTTTGACAAAGCTCACCCACTTCCAAATAGAACAAGCAAAGATGGCAATCTCTCCTCACAAGCTTCTAAATGGGAGTCCTAATTCCAGCAGCATCTACCCTTAGAAATGTTTAGCTTTCAACCTCTCCTCCTTCTGGCCCAATGCCTGTATTTATAGTGCTCAAGAGGAAGTTAATCAGGTCCACCATCAATGGGATAATCCCCTCTTTGGATGGGATAGCTCCCTTATTGATGGGATAAGTTCCTCTTTGGTAGGGATACATGAAACATCTGGAGGCACTTCATACACGTCAAACATACTTCTAGAAGCCTCTAGAAATGACCACAAGTAACTTTTTTGGAGTGAAACTTGTGCTTTTTGACCTTTACAGGGGTACGCACCTGCCCCTTTACATACAGAGCGTACAAGTACGCAGTTTTTGTGAACATCAGGTGCGTATACGCAGGTAAGGTCGAGAGAATCTACGTACCCAGAGATAAACACATTTACAAAGACTTTCTCTCTTTTTGGAGTTTGACATGGAGAGCAGAGGCATAAGACTTGCCTAGGAGGATAGCATGACCGTTGATAGAGCCATACTAACTGTAAATAGCCATGGTGACATTTTTTAGTGTAACAGAGCATTGGACAACAGTGAAGCAGGTTTTCAAGTATTTGCGTGGCACTAGAGATTATGGATTGTGCTACGAAGGAAGGCCAGGTTTGGACAGTGTTTTGGATATCCATGGCTTTGTTGATGCAGACTGGGCTAGAGATTTGGATCAGAGAAGATCTACAAGTGGGTATGTGTTTAACCTATTTGGAGGTGTAGTCAGTTGGATGAGTAAGAAACAATCTGTAGTGGCACTATCAACTACAAAAGCAGAATACATGGCAGCCAGTCATGCAAGCAAGGAAGCACTTTGGTTATAGAGATTGTGTTCAAGTATGGGGTTAGTATAAGGAGCTATAAGGATAGACTGTGACAACCAAAGTGCAATTTTCTTGGCAAAGAGCCCTACTTATCATTCAAAGACAAAGCACATTGATGTTTGGTATCACTTTGTGAGGGATATGATAGAAGACAAAAAGGTGTTGCTGGTAAAGGTGGACACTTTGAAGAATACTGCAGATGCATTGAAAAAATCTGTGAACTCTGAGAATTTCTCTCGGTGTAGAGAAACAATGGGCATTTCAAGGCTGGAAAAATGACTAAGCTCTCATGTGGAAATAAAACAACAAGTGGGAGAATTTTGGATTGTGTTATATTCTTTCCATGACTAACCAACGTAGTGAATCGAGGGATTAAAGGGGGGGCGGAGCCCCCCCTTTTTGTGGTGACTGCGTAGTGGGAGGTTTGAGGGGGGCATGTAGCCCCCCTCTATGGGGTCCGGGGCAGCGCCCTCAGAAAATTTTTTTTGGACCCTATATTACGTTGGCCGAACCTACCGATGGTTTTTCGGTCCATGGTTTTGGACGCAATGGTTTTCGGTCCATGGTATTGGATTCTTCGGCATGTATAAATATGTATTGTAACATTGAAAGGAATATAATGAAAAATCAAGTTGGTAGTCCCAGTTTTGGGATCCAGGGGAAAATCTCTGTGTATATGTGTTTTGTGTTATGCTCTCGCATTGTTTATTTTATGTGTTCTAGAATTCGTATGCAAGTAATTTCTATACGGGGTTAAAACCTACATCTATGCTTCATGAGAAGAAGTTGTCAAATAATTATTGGGCTGAAGCAGTTTCTATAGTAGTGTATATTCTCAACATATCTCCAACAACCAGTCTCCAAGATATAGTGCCTCAAGAAGCATGGCATGGTAAAAGGGTAGATGTATCTCACTTTAGAATTTTTGGATCAGTAGCATTTTCACATGTTCCTGAGCAACTAAGAAAGAATCTTGGTGATAGGAGTGAAATATGTATTTTCGTAGGCTATAATGAGTAGTCAAAGGCCTATAGAATTTATAATCCAGTTACCAAGAAGTTTTTTTTAAGAAGAGATGTAAATTTTTTTGAAAATAAATCTTGGTCTGATAATGTTGTTGAATCTTCAAATAAGTCTTTTTATCCACCACATCCACCAAGATTGCAGGTTCAAGAAGAACCATAGAATTCTGAAAATGGTACATATTCAAATAGTGAACCCACGAGTGATTCAACATCTTCAAAAGACAATCAGAAAACAAGAATCATCAGAGAAATATATGAGAAAGAGCATGAGTTTGACCAACAGAATATGTTCTCATTTCTTTCATCCCAATCAACTCATTTTGAAGAACAAGTTAAAGAAAAGCATTAGGTTGAAGCAATGAACCAAGAAATTTATGCCATAGAGAAGAATCAGACTTGGGAATTAGCTGATCTCCCAAGAGACAAAATCAGAATCGGTGTAAAATGGGTATATAAGACCAAGCTGAATGAAAAAGGAGAGATTGAAAAACATAAGGCAACGTTGGTTGCCAAAGGATTCTCACAACAGTTTGGTGTTGATTATGGTGAAACCTTTGCTCCAGTAGCAAGGTTAGACACTATCATAACTATTTTGTCCATAGAAGCTCAATGAAAATGGAAAGTCTATTAGCTTGATGTAAAATATGTCTTTCTTAATGGTATATTGCATGAAGAAGTTTATATAGAGAAGCCTCCTAGTTTTGAAGTTCCAGGATAGGAGCATAAGGAATACAGATTGAAGAAATCTTTGTATGGTTTGAAACAAGCTCCAAGAGCTTGGTACAGTCGCATCAACACCTATCTCATCAAAAGTGGTTTTTGCAGAAGCAATCATGAGCCAAATTTGTATACCAAAGTGCATGAAGGTAAAATTCTTATTGTATACCTTTATGTAGATGGTCTTATTTATACAAAAAATATGATGTTAGAAGATATCAAAGCAGCAACGCAAACATAGTTTGATATGACAGATCTAGAAATTATTAAATACTTCTTAGGCATTGAAATTCACCAATCTGTGAATGACATTTTTGTTGTTCAACAAAAATATGCCACTCATATCATCCAAAAGTTCAGAATGGCCAATTACAAACCTGCAGATACACAAATTACTCAAGGCACAAAACTAAGCAAAGAAGATGTAGCCCCACCAGTTGATTCCATGTTGTATAAAAGTCTAGTTGATAGTTTGTTGTATCTAATTGCAACTAGACCTGACATTATGTTTGCAGCAAGTTTTGTCTCCAGGTTTATGCAACCACCTAACATCACTCATTGGAAGGTTGCAAAAAGGATCTTAAGGTGTAGTGCATGGACAATAGACTATGGTTTGTTCTATACACATTCTGAAAATTGTTCACTTTCAGGTTATACAAACAACAATTATGCTGGGAGTTTAGATGATTGCAAAAGAACCTCAGGGTATACTTTTCATCTTGGAACCAATCTGATTTCATGGGCATCCATGAAACAATTAATCATTTAAATATCTTCTGCAGAGGAAGAATATGTAGCAACAAATTCAACATTTTGTCAAGTTGCATGGTTGAGAATATTATTGAAAGATATTTCAAATATTCAGAAGGAGCCAACTCCAATCTACTGTGATAACAGTTCAACAATTTCTTTATCAAAAGATCATTTTTTCCACAAAAAGAGCAAACACATTGACACCCATTTTCATTTCATCCATGAGCTTGTCAATGATGGGGACATAGTACTTGCTTTTTGTGGTTCCAAAGATCAACTAGTAGATATTTTCACAAAGCCATTGGGCAAGAATGTATTTGAATTTCAAAGAGAACAATTAGGCATTGTATGTGTCTCTACATGTAACAATTGAGATTAGGAGGGGGTGTTGAGACATTAATCTCACTGTCTGCTAGGTGTCATCACATTTAATTCTCTTGTCTGCTATGTGTCGTAGAGAGTTCAGTCTCTGTTCATTTCTACTTCATTTTAGTTGAGTTCTACTCGAGTAATTTAATGTTGATGCTTTCAATGTAATTTATTTAACTTTTTGAATATTGAGAAAAGCAATCTCTACTCTAGTTTTCGTTTTTTCATTGTTTTTCACTATTGATGTTTTCAATGTAATTTATTTAGCTTTTTGAATATTGAGAAAAGCAATCTCTCCTCTAGTATTGGATTTTCATTGTTTTTCACTTGTGCAAGACTACGGAGAAAACTTTCAAACTTTCCATGTGTAGACCTACACACTAGACACAATCTATTACTAATAAAAAGTGGACCTACACACTCGGCACAATCTATTAATAATAAAAAATAATAAAGTTAATATAAAACTAATAATATTAAAAATATTATATTCGGTGGCACTACAATAATATGCATAAGTAGTCCTACGAGAGGCTAAATCCCAGTCCTCGCATGAAGGGCTATCTTGGTGCAATCTCCAAGGCAGGAAATGAAAATATTTTGTGGGTCTCGACATGTATGTGTGAGAGAGAGTGGTTGTAACAACTATGAGCATTTCAATTGCATAGAGGTGTCTTTGACACTTGTTTAAGTGCCTCAGTGACGACTTCCCAAAGACTTAAAAGCGGTCATTACATTTGTTTCTGTTGTTTGATGCAAAGTGACTACTGTTTGAGTGTTCTCATAACATTATTTTATGTTGGTCACTGACCACTCTTTTGGTGACTTGCATCTTATCTCTCTCCTAAACATTTATTTATGTTGATCAAATTTGTCTTAACTTTTGTTTTATCATACTCCATTACACACTACTATTGTGCACGATTCCACTTAAATAAAATATTGATCGTGCAAACTCATGATCATTTTTAGTGACTGCACCGGGCACGCTGCTTGAAATAATGCATATGATAACAACAAATCCTGTATCCACGTTTTTCAATAGAAAAATAAATAGTCTCAATCAACCCACGAAATCATTTGGTGAAATGAAGAGAATTGTCTGGCAATTAAACGTGTATGGGCTCTGAACAGTAACATGCTGTACGTGCTGAAAGCATGATATGTGGTTGGTTGTTAAATACCAGGCACATCTTGCTTCCATCGTTGGGATTAGTTGACATGATCAAATGTGCTTCCATCGTTGGGATTCGTTGACATGATCAAATAATTTAAAATTTAAAATTTCAATCCACTCATGAAACGAAAATGAATAAAACGAGTTACTTGTTAATGTACCAAATGAGTGAAGTTGTCCTTCTGTCTAATTATGAAAGTACATAAGATGAAATCAACCCTCCTATACGGAAAAAGTTAGCAAGATATGGCTGAATCTGGTGTCCATGTGCTGCACTTCATTAAATTATATTTCCTACTTCGAATTCAGTAGGCTTGAATGATGTGCATTGATGATGGGCATTGCATCGTAGAAATTGCTCCACAGTTCCACTACAATAAGAGAAAGTGGTTGGAGCAGTGACCTTTAACTAGTAGACGTGATGGCTCAGAGCCTAATAGGGTTATAGGGTTATATTTGTTGAATGAAAGTGATAGCTTAGGAAGATTGTAATTAGGGTTACATTCGTGCGGAGCAAGGAACATAAACCACTCCCACTCCTCCGCATTTCCGCATAATAAAACTAGTAACGGCTAAGACTTCTCGCACCCAAAGTGGGCCAATACAATAAAATATTGTGCCTAGAGAAAACAAGAAGTATCGAACATGTTAAACAGTAATTGTTGATGCAATAAATTCCATGGTTCACCTTGTATCGACTGTCATGGTTACAACAAGGTCATTCTGGGAGTGCATAGCTCTGCACTCCCCACAATGAAAATATCATTATGCGGTGTGCGAAGCTCAGCACTCGCATTCATAAAATTGTCATTAAAATTAAAATTAATTAATGCTAATTACTATAAATAGTTATTAGCCAATACAATAAGATATTGACCCGGTACACTTGTTTCGTTGCAGTCGTAATGTTCACAGATTAAAGTAGCGTTTCCTCACGAGGATTGGTCTATTTATTGTTGTGGCGTTCGTCATGCTTATTGTGGTTGTATATTTTGTTTCTGTCCAACAAATTCAGTCGAAGGCCAATCGTATAGCATTCAGAACTTATGTCATTTGAACATCAAATGAATTTCTCAAAGTACTTGCAACGGATTGCCTCACCCGTAGGTCTGTGTTTTGACTCTCGCAGGCTTCCTCCTTGAATCCACACAAGCAATTCTTCCTCAGATTGTGAATGTTATGGTGAAGGTATTGATAAACGTAGTGGAGAGGACATTCATGGTCGCTTTGAAGTAGAAGCAGCACTTGGATTAGAACGGGTTACTCTTGATGACTGTCTCGAACTACTAGATCTGACAGTCGATGATCTCTCCCAATCCCTCTCCAAGTTTTGCTCAAACGCTTATGGTGATGTGAAGACATTTCTCAGCGTGGTTCTCACCTATCAAGACACTTGCAAGAAAGGGTTCTGGAATGCAAGAGTTTCCAAAAACCAGTTATTGGGTGGAGTGCTTCAAATCTATGAATTAGTTAGCAATTCTCTGGCCATGTTCAATAAAATTTCTTTTGTATGAGATGATCGGAAGCATCCTCCTAATTCCCACAATAGACATCTCCTCTAGGTTCGATAGCTTGGAAGAAGCAGTCACAATAGATTAATGAGAGTCTTTATTTGGAGCTTTCCTTATGCACAGCAGGGAAATTCCTTATCCAGAGCCGGGAAGAGAAGAGAGGGTGAGGGTTTACAAAATGTCTAATTAATATTATTATATTTTCTCTTGTGGAGGAAGTTTTTTAAGATGGTGAAAATTTTTCACAATGAAACATAATAATATTAATTGGATATTTTTTTAACCTGCACTGTCCTCCTTCTTCTCTTCCCGATTATGTAAAGTACTTCTAGTTGAGCACTTAAATATGGAATGGCCATTAATTTTATTTTATCATAAAATAAATTGCAAGGGAATTATGGCCCCATCAAATCTCATTCAACCAATTGAAAATAAGAAATAAAATTTCCATAAAATTAGAAAATTATTTTTGAATTAATATCCTCCATGTAGAATTAATATTATTATGTTTCATTGTGCTCACATTTTACCGTGGAGGAAGCTTCCTCAACATAGTGAAAGATGGGCACAAGCTCAGATTTTACTGTGGAGAAAGCTTCCTAAACATAGTGAAAGCTCAGCCCAATGGAATATAATAATATTAATTAGACATCTTTTTTGCCTGCACCCTCCCTCCTCTCTCCCTCACTGCTTAAAGTACCTCTAACTGAGCATTCAAATATGGAATGGCCACACATAAAATTAGTTTCTAATTTAGTTTTATTTTAAAATGAATTGCAGGGGAATTATGCCCCGTCAAATCTTACTCAACCAATTGAAAATAAGAAATAAAATTTTCATAAAATTAGAAAACTATTTTTGAATTTTCTAGAAAATAAAAATACTAAACATTTTCCTCAAACTTTAATTACAATTAAAAAACCATAACAAAATAATACAAAATCAACTCACTTTATCTAACAAACCAAATGTTATATTCCCTAACAAAACATAAACTAATAACAATTCTCCAAATTTACTTTAGTAATTTCCATAACTTTTATCTTCCTTTACTCTTTTATAATCTTTTATAATTTTAAGTACAATATCTACTCAAAACTTACTATTGAAAAATACACAAATAATTTAATCTCCAAAAAATCACAACCATTATAACTTATAAGTTGGCTTAGGTATAACTCATATACATGATAGTTTATATTTATGTCAAAATATAATTAAGAAAACTAAATTTATTTAGACCATACCTCATATCATTTCCACCTTGACAACCTAACTTTGAATTTGTATTAAAAATCTACATAGTAATTTAGATATTTAATCAATAAATAAATTTACATTTATTTAAACCATACCTCATATCATTTCCACATTCACAGCCTAACTTTGAATTGTAACAAAAATCTACATTTGAGATATTTAATTATAATATATATCTTTCATTATCATGAATGTATAACCATTAGTGGAATTATAAAACTTAAATATATAACAATGAGTGGAATTATATAACTTAAATAGTTGGTCTAATCAATTCGTGGTAATTAAATTAAAATTAAAATCGAAAATAAAAATATTAAAAGTAATTATAGAATTAATTTATAAGTTAAATATAGTTTAGGTGTTTTAGATAGTTAATGATGAGTGTTCTCTTAAGGTATTTTTTGATGCGAAGTTATTGGTTTAAGTTCTGGTCTTTATCCCTGTGACATATTAGACATTATAAAGATGTAGTAGTGCCAAACTTACAACTATATATATATATATATATATATATATATATATATATATAGCTAAATATATAAACATTTTAAAAATATGAAAAAAACCTTTTAACTATGGAGATTTACCCTCACCTTATCAGGAAGACTCTTAATTTGTAAACAAGTTTTGCTACAATATCATAGGTCAATACCATAACTTACCAATATCACATGCCCAAAAAACTATAATTCATTTTATATGTTTATATGAGAATTATTATTTTTAATTAATTCATTCAATTAAAAGGAAAAAAAAACATAACTACTTTGGAAATATGTTTTAACTTTTGATTTGTGTATACTATTAAAGATATTCTAAAATATTTTATGAAAGCTAAATCCTATCATCTACCTAATAAATATAAATAATTAAAAAATTAAAAGAAAAAAATCAAAATAAACATACCTATCAACTTAATAAAAAAATTAATCTTCCATTACATACATAAATCCATATATCCAATTCCAAATACCATATCATATATTTAATTTAAATAAATACTAAAAAAATAATAAAATAAATTTTAATTTCATACTAAATATAAATTACATTAACCCACCCTTCAATCAACTTACTTAACAAAATTAAACTTATTCACTATATAAAAGAAACCATAACACAATTTTATATCTACATTAACAAAGAAAAACCAAAATGATATTACTTCCATTGAAAATTTAACCTTTGCTTAATCGAAACGGGTATAAACCATCGTTCTTTTTTATATGGATTTTTGATCGAGTTAGTTAATGATTATAGATAGAGGTGTTCTTCATTTGAGTATAGAAGAGATGTTTAATATTATATCATATTGTTGCGTAAATATTTTGATTTAATCACATTATATAAAAATAAAATAATATTAAAAAATAAAATAAAATAATTATTTTTAATTATTATTTAAATATTTTTAAAGTAATATCTTGAAAAAATTAAGAATTAAAATAAAATTAATAATTATAATTAAAATTAATAATTAAATTATTTTATAGTTATTTTAATTTCGGATCCATTATATATCTAGAAAGATCAAATCTCTTGAGGTTAAAACTTTTTTTAGAGTGAAAAGAGATTTGATTTCTATTATCTCTCAGTAGATTTAGAGTTAAGATCGATTTAGGTTGGTGATACACATTATTGTGTAGAGAATTGTTCTTCAACGTAGTAGGAAAGATATGTTGTAACTTTTTAATCTGTTATATTATGTAAATATTTTGATTTGATCAAGTTAAATAAAAATAAAAATTAAATTAAATTAAATTAAAAATAATAATTAAAATAAAATTTAAGTAAAACAATGAATTTAGTTTTTTAGCTTGAATCTTGAAAACCCATGATATTTCGAACCATATTTTATGTAAGAAGAAATGTGTGTATAACATGCTTTAGATTTGACAATGATTAAATTCAATTTGGGTTTGATTTTTTTAATAAAATTTAACCATTTAAAAAAACTGAGTTCATTTAGACCATACCTCATATCATTTCCACCTTCACAACCTAACTTTGAATTTGTACTAAAAATCTACATAATAATTGAGATATTTAATTAATAAATAAATTTACATTTATTTAGACCATACCTCATATCATTTCCACATTCACAGCCTAACTTTGAAATGTAACCAAAATCTACATTTGAGATATTTAATTATAATATATATCTTTCATTATCATGAATGTATGACCATTAGTGGAATTATATAACATAAATAGTTAGTTGGTCTAATCAATTCGTGGTAATTAAATTAAAATTAAAATCGAAAATAAAAACATTAAAAGTAATTATATTATTAATTTATTTTAAATTATAAATTTATTTTAAATTAAAAATATTAATATTAATTATAAATAGAATTAATTTATATGTTAAATATAGTTTAGGTGTTTTAGATAGTTAATGATGAGTGTTCTCTTAAGGTATTTTTTGATGTGAAGTTATTGGTTTAAGTTTGAGTCTTTATCTATGTGTCTTATTAGACATTATAAAGATGTAGTAATGCCAAACTTCCAACTATATGATGATGATGATGATGATGGTTAACGTCCACTAAGACCAAATTGGTCTATCGGACCTACAATTTTCTTAATTTTTACTTGTCTGGCTCCTCGTCTTTCTTGGCGAGATTGGTGTTGTAGCTTTCTTTCTTTTCTCTACGGTCTTCCAACTTCCTTTGTCTTGCATCTCCTTCATCTCTTTTGGTTCTTGGGACATTGGTGTCTTAGCTTCGCGATCTATAGTCGGAGAAGTTTGGTTTAGGAGATTTGCTTTGCTGTTAAATGAAGATTTATTTTCTGCGGTATTCAAATCCTCATAACTGTTGATTTGTTGGGGCGGGCTTTCTCCTTACTTGCTTTGAGAGTTGTTTCCTTCTTCCTTGATTTCTTGTGACTCAGAGTTTTCTCTAGAATATTCTTCTTTGATGACAGTGTAGTGTTCTTTTTGTGCTCCTTCCCACCATGTAGATCTGTGGTGGTTTTTTCTAGCAAAATTTTTCTCAGAGGCTTTTGGGCAATTTTTGGCTAGATGCCCCGTCTCAAAGCACGATCGACATCTAAAGAGGACACTTTCATAATCAAGCTTCTGGTTCCACACATAGTCTTTACTTGTTAGGTTTATTTCCACTGGGAATCCGGCGCTGAAATCCATTTCCACACAGATGCGTGCATAGGTGGTTCTGGCATATTCCTCTGTTTCTGGGCACCTGCAGTAAAATTTCCCAATTGCATTTCCGATGGCTTTTAGCGAGGAGAGATTCTAGAAATGCAAAGGTAGGCTTGGCAATCTCACCCAAACTGGTGCTGAGGTTATCACTGCTGTAGAGGGATCGAATGATGGGTTCCATGGCTTCATGAATAGGCCTGATTTTTCCCAAAACCAAGGGCCGGAATCTAGAATACATTGTCTGCTTTCAGGATTTTCAAATCTACTATAAAGAAACCTCTAGCACAGGGGTAGATATTAATTTCATCAGAAATGATAGGCTTCCATACCTCCGAGATCCAATTGTGGAGTGCTATCAGCCGCGGCCAAAAACCATTGAACCGGCAAATTAGGGCACTTTCGGAGAACTTCAAAGCTTCATCGAGTGAGTCCTGGACCACTTGGATAGTGGGAGCTGGGGCTTCACTCACGATATGGGCTAGAGATTGCCCTCCAGAGGCGGATGAGCCACCAGTTATTTTTGCGAAGCTCGGAGCCATATTTTACGCAAATCTGCACCAGATCTGAGAATGCTGGAACAATAGCAAATATTTGAACCGCAGACCCTAAGAATGTTGGGACAGCAGCTGTGTCCTCCACATGTTACGTTGCCTCCAAAAGATTACATAAACATTTTAAAAATATGAAACAAACCTTTTAACTATGGAGATTTACCCTCACCTTACCATGAAGATTCTTAATTTGTAAACAAGTTTTGTTACAACATCATAGGTCAATACCATAACTTATCAATATCACATGCCCAAAAAACTATAATTCATTTTATATGTTTATATGAGAATTATTATTTTTAATTATTTCATTCAATTAAAAGGAAAAAAAAAAACATAACTACTTTGGAAATATGTTTTAACTTTTGATTTGTGTATACTATTAAAGATATTCTAAAATATTCTATGAAAGCTAAATCCTATCATCTACCTAATAAATAAATAATTAAACTCAAATTAAAAAAAAAAAAAAACAAAATAAACATACCTATCAACTTAATAAAAAAATTAATCTCCTATTACATACATAAATCCATATATCCAATTCCAAATACCATATCCATATATTTAATTTAAATAAATACTAAAAAATAATAAAATAAATTTTAATTTCATACTAAATATAATTTACATTAACCCACCCTTCAATCAACTTACTTAACAAAATTAAACTTATTCACTATATAAAAGAAACCATAACACAATTTTATATCTACATTAATAAAGAAAAACCAAAATGATATTACTTCCATTGAAAATTTAACCTTTGCTTAATCAAAACGGGTATAAACCATCGTTCTTTTTTATATGGTGTATATAGATTTGCTCGAGTTAGTTAATGATTATAGAGAGAGGTGTTCTTCATTTGAGTATAGAAGAGATGTTTAATATTATATCATATTGTTGCGTAAATATTTTGATTTAATCACATTATATAAAAATAAAATAATATTAAAAAACAAAATAAAATTATTAATTCTAATTATTATTTAAATTATTTTTAAAGTAATATTATATAAAAAAATTTAAAATAAAATTAATAACTATAATTAAAATTAATAATTAAATCATTTTACAGTTATTTTAATTTCGGATCCACTATATATCTAGAAAGATCAAATCTCTTGAGGTTAAAATCTTTTTTATAGTGAAAAGAGATTTGATTCCGATTATCCCTCAGTAGATTTAGAGTTAAGATCGATCTAGATTGGTGATACACATTATTGTGTCAAGAATTGTTCTTCAACCTAGTAAAGAAGATATGTTGTAATATTTTGATATGTTATATTATGTAAATATTTTGATTTGATCAAATTAAGTAAAAATTAAAATTAAATTAAATTAAATTAAAAATAATAATTAAAATAAAATTTAAGTAAAACAATGAATTTAGCCTTGAAAGTTTTTTGGCTTGAGTCTTGAAAACCCATGATATTTCGAACAATATTTTATGTAAGAAGAAATGTGTGTATAACATGCTTTAGATTTGACAATGATTAAATTCAATTTGGGTTTGATTTTTTTAATAAAATTTAACCATTTACATTTTGAGGGTATATATATATATATATATATATATATATATATATATATATATATATATATATATATATATATATATATATATAGGTTAGGTTATGTTACAATTTATTAATTTTATTTTATATAATTTTTTATTTTTTATTTTATATATATAAACTAATATTTAATATAAAGTGTATATAGAACAATATTAAAAAAAACATGCATATTTAAGCCGATAGGCTTCTCTTTTGAATCAATGTACCTTACTTTTTCATCTACCATTTTCATATGATTGTGACATTTGTACAATTATGGCCATGACATCTATCTAATTACAGTTCCAGATGTTTCACCCTCGTCTTCCGTTACGCTTGTTGCGCTTGCTGGGGGTCGATCCCTGCACCTAGAAATCTATTAGAGCCATGTGTGATGCTTGTTGCGCTTTCTAGCGGTCGATCCCTGAAGGTCCGCATGAGACTTCATATCACACTAATATGGCACATTGTGGAAATGATAACACATGCACTAAACATTCATAGAAAGTCAATCCTTAGAGTTGTTAGTGTGAAATACGTATTTGGGCACAATGGTCTTAAGATCTCTCTTTTTCAATTTTGACGAATATTAACAGATTTCAAAAGCTAGAGAAATCTTTATGGACTCAATTAAACTTGACAAAGGGGTCAGTATATCTCTGTTGCATGTGGTTTGATTCCAACAAGTATCTGAATATAGTAGTCATGATTTGTCCACCGCCCCAGAGGAAGTCGTTTGAGTAATCAGAAATCATAAATCTTGGTTTTTCCTTAAACAATAAACTAGCATTTGCACCAAATGTTGCAAAGAAAACGCCGTAAGGCATAAATTGAGGAACAATCAGGACATGGAATGGGCAAATCTAAATGAAATGTAGATATGTAGTAGAAATGAAATTGATTTAGGGTGCCTTACACTATTTTTTATTAATTATTGAATTAATATTGCATATAAATTGTTGTTCATGACTATGAAGCTACCAAGTTGCTCAATGGGAAAGCTATAGCCAAAGGAGAGGAGAGGTAGGAAGAACACTATAAATTGTACATGTGAGTTAATTTGAATTTACTTTAAAATCATAGTAATTTAGTTTCAATTTGAATTTATTTATTTCTAAAGTCACCTTTTATTCATAAAAATTAATTAATGGTTGTGAAAGACATGAGCATCCTATTGATTGGTTGTATATCACTGAGAAAATAACTTGTAATCAATATGCCAATCAAGAACAAAGAACTGGATGAAGGTTGAATACTTTCTCTGAGTGTGGACAACCGACGAAGAACCTCGTGACTAAGCCCCAACTGAATCATGGAATTCGAAAAGGATGAATAAAAAATAGCTGCCAGTTTTCCTCTTCTACCAAATCCCCCATTCTTATTATAGATGTCTCTGCAACTCCAATTTCTAACGGGACTTTGCGATTCCTTGAACTTACAACGAGTCTCGAGTTGGAGTGGTGGGTTAGCAGCAACAAACCAAATTTCTTCCATCAACTGGGAACCATCTCTCCAAACTTCATCCAGAAATAAAGCAAACCTCTGAGTTTGAAATCTCTGACTCAACCACATCTTTGCATATTCATCACCATCATTTCTATCTAATTCTATCTTTGTAAGCGTGGCTATTTGCATACACAGTTCATTTCTAAGATTGTAGAAGATGGATTATTGGAAACAATGAGCCAAAGCAATAAGTCATCTCTGAAGAGATTTCTCACCTTTGGACTGTGGAAGACTGATATGTTTGCTGAGGGTTCTTGTGGAAGAGTATTGAAATTACTTACAATTATATGAATCTTTTGGTAGATCTGACGAGAAGACAAGGGTTTCTAGTATTTTTGGTTTCTTCATAAAGGGTGTCGTTGGGTTTCAATTTGCAAGATTATTTTCCCTGGAAAAATGCTCGTAGCATGGATCTGTAGTTGTTCTCCATATTACTCAATCATCACGATGATTTTCCTCTGAAATGCTCTTTGGTGAATTTGAATTTTCAGTGTTAGATTTTGCTGGTGATAAATCTAACAACACTAATGGTTATGGATGTTTGATTTGTCATTTCTGAAATCTAATCATCTTTGCCAAAATCTGAGGAACGAGTTTTTTTCAAGGTCCTTCCACCATGAATCCTTCATCAGATAATGAATTATATAGAGGCATAATAATTGAAATCGATTCCTGATTCCGTGATCTGAAATTGTTTGAAGCAGATTGTCCATTGAAACACCCATCTCCATCTTTTTCTATTGAATATCTCCAGCTCTTGTTTCTCAATAAGTCTGAGCATTATATTGACCTCAGAGCTCACTGTTTTAATATCACAAGTGGCTACTCATAGTGTACATTTCCCCTCAAAAAATAGAAAGGAAGCAATGTACAACTTTGTGTTGTCATGCCTCAGTAGCAAACTCAGAAGCACCATTACTTGAGAAGACCGAGCTTTTCTTTGAGTATCTGTGATATTTATGTTCATATTAGGAGGCTCTACCTGTTTCTTCTCTTCAAGTTGTGATCCTAGGTCTGAAGCTTCACCAATAGCACTAATAGCTAAAGACCTTAACACAGGACAGAAACCTTGTGTGACAAATCCTTGACGATTTGTTGATGCTATAAGAGTAACACTGGTTGCATGACATTGACTTATGTGTGACTGTAACAATGATAGCAATGAGCATCCTATTGATTGGTTGTATATTTCATATTCATCACCCTCATTTCTACCTAATTCTATCTTTGTAAGCGTGGCTATTTGCATACACAGTTCATTTCTAAGATTGTGAAAGATGGATTATTGGAAATAGTGAGCCAAAGCAATAAGTCATCTTTGAAGAGATTTCTCACCTTTGGACTGTTGAAGACTGATATGTTTGCTGAGGATTCTTGTGGAAGAGTATTGAAATTACTTACGGTTATACGAATATTTTGGTAGATTTGACGAGAAGACAAGGGTTTCTGGTGTTTTTGGTTTCTTCATAGAGGGTGTCGTTGGGTTTCAATTTGCAAGGTTATTTTCCTTGGAAAAATGCTGGTAGCACGGACTGTTGAACATATATATATCGACCTCTCGCAGAGGGACGCTCCATCAAGAATATGTGAGCATTACAAGCATCCTCAGTGTGGACTAATAAAATGGAACCCATGATATCATGAAGCTCCCTTAACCATTCAAAATGTTCAGCGTTGCCTGAGAGATGTGAACATTAATATAAGAACAGGAAAAATGGGCATTTTTCTGTTAATGGCAGATCTGAAAATTATGCTCTTACCCATTGGATACTGAGAATCAAAATGTTCAACATTGATACAGAGATGCGACTTTAATATAAGATTAGATGAAATGAACATTTTTATATTGATTTCAGATTTCATGTATCTTATTGATATGTAACAAAACTATGCTTATACCCATGAGATACAGAGAATCCATAATCAACCTAAACTCAATGAAATAAAACAATCCATAAGAGAAACACCAAGCCATGAAAATTTACAAAAATAAGATCAAATATCTAATGAACGCATACCATACGTGTGACAAGATAAAAATGTAAATTACATTTTTCTAAATATCAAGAGATTTGCATTTCAAAGTAATTTCAAAATAATGGTTGAGAAGCTCATTTTACAGTCGAGTCAAAATAATGATTGTGTTGGGTAAGAGATTGTGTTAAGAAGCTCATTTTATAGTGGAATATGAAAAATATTTGGGATTTCATCACTTTTTAAAACCGGTCTACATTTATCTAATTCTAAATCTATTATGAGCATACAATTTTACAACTCATAAATTTGATCCTCTGCAACCTAACCCTAATAAATCCAGATTGATTAGATTTATCTAATTCTAAATCTATTATGAGCATGCAACTTTACAACTCATAAATTTGATCTTCTGGACCCTAACCCTAATAAATCTAGATTGATTATATTTGAAGTTAAGATAAACTTACGGATCTTTTAATACAAATCTTTGAAGTGAGTAGTAACAGCGAACTTACCCAGAAAATAGGCTTTTCACGTCTCATGATATCGATTGGGGTCCAGCAAGATTCATCGAGGCAGTCCCTGAATTCGCCATCATCATTAAGTGGCGAGGCTGCAGTTATGGATGATGTGTAAATTACACGCCTCACAGACTTTGCCTGACTGCAAGCCCTCAAAATATTAAGAGTACCATTCACCTAAGCTTCGATAACATTCATCTGTGTCTGGAGAAAAAGTACATTAAAAGGGAAAATTTATATCCAAAAAAGGGGTCAAAATCCAGTAATAAATTCGTTGTTTCCGGAAGTTGTGCATTCAGGTGGTTGTTAAAAAATACCTGTGCTTCAATGGCGAAATCCATTATAGTTGCCAAATGACAAATGTACTCACAACCCTCAACGGCAGCATGGAAGCTTCCCTCTTGGCGGAGGTCGGCTTTGAAGAGTCTGAGCCTCTCTTTTGCTCCTGGCAGGCACAGAATACGGCGAGTTTTGCTATCGTTGCCTGCAGCATGTGAAAGACGGTTGACAGTTCATATGGACCGTCGCGCCTGGCATTGCTCAATTCAAATCAATGGTTAATGATTACCCGATCATCTAACAACCAAATCGAATGGCACATATTTTGACACGACAACAGTTTGGAGAGTTCATTTCAGAGGGAAACGCCTTACGGCGTAAATATGTAAAGAAATAAATATGCTAGGCAATAAATATGTAAAGTAAAACTGAAAATAGAGCCGCGTGACGAGACACATCAAAAGGATGGATGGGAGGCTGAATTTTTATAAACAATTCATACTCCAATTTTTATTCTGTGTAAATATAGACACAGTGTGAAACAATTATCCACAATTATTTTCTCTAAATATCCTAATGGCAAAGGAAAAAAATATCACCTAGAAATTCCAAACTTATTATAGATTGATTAGTGGAACATTTGAAATAAGAAACTACACCTTGTTATCAATATATCAAAATATGATTTCAAATCTCATGCCTCTCCTATCAGTTTTCATCACATGCATAGAATCAAAGGATCCATGAATTGTGTAAGAACAAATCTAAATGCCATAGTTTAACTAGCTGAGGAATTTTCTGGATTGTTATGGAAATTTAGGTTATATTTAGAAAATATGTGGTAAAGATTTTTGTAAATCAAAGTTATAGTTGTCAAATTTCAAAATTTTAAGTGTCCTAGACGTTTTTGATGGTGCTAAATCTATTTCTACTGATGGTGCTGAATCTATTTCTACTATCAAAAATAAAATTCAAACACTGCATCTACAAGATTTTTTTGAAATTATTTTGCCCAGATTCCTACCACTTTTGTCCATCCAAACAATTCCTTCGTATCCAATTCAAATGGACAAAGGCAAAGCAAGGCTATTAAAACAAAAGGATCAACAATTCTCGGAACAATGTAATAAAATCAGTTTTTCTTCAAAGAATGTAATAAAGTCAGTTTTTCTTCAAAGCAATTTACATGCTTTTTCTTTGATTGCAGATTATCAGGAGGACAATCTTATTTTCTCTATATTATAAACTTTGTGACTGGTTTTTATATGTTCAATAGAACTGATAAATTATATATCTTTCATACACACAACTATGAACCTTTATAAGAGTTCTTATACCATATTATTATTTTGACATATCTCAGCTGGTACTACGGCCATATATACAACATAAACATGTTTTTAAGGTGGTAGGGTACTAATAACTGGGCAAAAATTATTGCATCTCGGGTTTTTTATACTTGTTTCAGTGGCTCAACATCAAAGATATTCATGTATTTGGGGATTTAAAAAGTTGCATTGATGGGATAAAAAGGCTCAATTGCTTTCGGCCTCCAGTGATGTCATACGGGATGAAACTGTGTTAGTTAAAGGTTGTTGCGAGATTCTCACAAATCTTATATTCTCAGGATAAAGAGTGAATATTTTATGACCATAGAAACCCAACCTATGTAAGTAGGTGATATAAGTTTGAGAATATAGATACTTTGGAGATGAGTTGTTAGTCTAGTATGATGCTAGAGCCACATAAAAGATTTGATCATGGATAGATTTGTGATCCAGTGAATTAGTTTCCCTAAGAAATCAAATGTCTTTTCTTCAATTCACTTACAACTTCATTCGTTGTTTGTATTTCATTCGGTTGTTGTTTTTCAATTCACTTATAACTTCATTTGTTTCCTGTTTTTCATTGTGTTGGATTTTTATTCCCAGCATGGCCAACTCCGCCATTTTCCACACTGTGCTCATATTGACCTATTTTACCACTTATTCATCCCAAAAGATTTCAATATTTACTAACAAAATCATTTATCTCCCCGAGAGATAAAATTCAAAATCCAAAACACCATTACATTTCTAGTTCTCCAATATCTTCATACCCACAAATATGAATATATTTACATGAACAAAGCTTACATACGAGAGGATATGACAATTTTTCCTCAGCTCAGAGACATTTGTATCCACCAGTTCTCTCCCAGATATTATAGATACTCTAATTCATGGCTTGCATTCAATGGAATGTCGAGTCTTGTTTTTGAGTCGGTCACTTCTATAAAACATTTGGTCCTGTTCAATAACAAGATTGTTAGTTAAAACGAGTGGACATATAGTGATTTAGAAATTGTTTTTTCCTATCAAACACAAGGTTGGACATAATAGAGCATCACAGGGAAGTTTACCATGGACATATAATGGTAAATCAATATTTATAATTCTCCTTCACCGCAATATGCCACAAACGACACACGAATTTATGGTGGAATTTCGAACGCAAAGAAACTTATATTATACCTTGTTTTTCCCACGTGTCACTGTTTTGTTTTCACACATTTCTCCAAAACTGCCCAAAGAGAGATCAAACCATTTAATTTTTATGACAACAAAATTTTTGACATTTTATTTTTAATGACAATTTTTTGTTTAAGGTTGAGGGCAAACATTTTTCCTTGCACAGGAGAAATTGTGATACAGGCTACATCCCACAGGGTCCTTTCATTTTCTATTGCAATGCATAAAATTTGCGAAATTGCATAACTGCATAATAAATGGAAGATGTCACGAAAAGTGTGTTCCACTTGCGAGCAAATCTGCCCAATCTGCCCAGGTTTTTCCTTACTATTGCAAGCCATCTCCTTCTCTCTTTCGGTTTCTGCCTGATGGGTATGGGAGCAGACTCCTGCATATGCTTAGCAAAGATTAAGCACGCAACCTTGCTTCGGAAAGCCTTTGAATTCTTTCTTTTATTCAAAATATTCTCGACAGGGTTTTCGGTAGAATGAGAGGTCTTGGGTTCGAACTCTGTGAGACGAATCCGATTATTACTCGATTTACTCTTCCTATCCCTACCATCAGCAAGCGAAACACTAACCGTGGTTCTGTGGACCTCCGGCTCTGAATCAGATTCTTCTTCCTTCGTCTTAACAGAAAAGACATTTTCGATGTACCCACGACACCGCCTGCGTCGCCACTGTTGCTATTCCTAGACGCTGCTTACGGATTCTGGGGAGCACTTGCCATACCAGAAGTGCTAGCTGCGTTATGTTGAACACATCTTCCAGTGGGCCGACCTCCAAGCCGGCCCACAGGGTGTACAGAAAATGCGCAAACGGCATAAGCCTGGGGATGATATCGCTCTTGGAAACTATATGCACAAAGTGTCTTCTGTAACGCGAATTTATATGTTTTGCCAATTTTGAATCCGCGAAGAGAGGGCATCCGAATGAATAACATTGAACTTGTTCGTGGCAAAACTTAGGGCTCGATTCCAACAATCTGAGGGTGAGCAACGAGGCAACGGCTCCTCCTAAAGAATGGCCCGTCAATACAATTTTGTTCCCTTGTATTAACTGGCGCCTAAGATACTTCAATGGGATGCTCTTGGCTCTGTCAAGAAACCCCGCATGAGCAGATCCCGCTCCAAGGCTCAAGGACCTTTGCATTATGTTGAGATCCGTTAGCGCATCCATAAACCCCGTGGTGCCTCTGCAGGCGATGATCATGTGATCTTTGGCCGGGCTTTTAACGACCAGAAGAGCCTACTTTCGGCCGATCTCGAAGCCTTCTTTTCGCAGCTTGTCTTCTTCCAGAAATTCATAGATCGCCGTTTCCGGCAAGCCGAATGTGGTATTCAGTGTTTCAAGTTCCTGCCGAGGATTGTCACTGTATGCAACGGCTGAAAGAATTAGCGCATCGGCAAGCCAGACAGGATGACGGTCTTGCTTTATTATTTGGCTGAGCGTGGCCATCGATTTTGTGGTTCTGCGAATACTAATGTCTCTCCCTCCACACCACCACGATGTCTCGCCTCCCCAGGCACCTCACCTTCTCGTCTGTGCTCACCGCAATGTATCTTGTTGAAAGACGGTTGACGGTTCGTATGGAGCGTCGCGCCTGGCATTGCGCAATTCAAATCAACGGTTAAGGATTACTCGATCGTCTAACATCCAAATCGAATGGCACATATTTTGACACGACAGCAGTTTGGAGAGTTTATTTCAGAGGGAAACGCCTTACGGCGTAAAAATACAGACCACGAGACAAATTTGGAAGCTATTATTTCATACCATCATCTTACATATGTTTAGCAGGCGAGAAACTTAACTTTACAGTCTTGGTTTTCGACAAATGTGCCATCTTTTAAAGTTTAGTGTACATATGCATGAACTATTTTGTTGGCTGTTTGATTTCAGAAAGGTCGAGGTCTCTAAATACATGGGCAATAATTGGAATACCAGTTGGTGCAGCAGTGTTGATCTGTGCCATCATCATCGTAGGAATTTACGCCTTATGGCAAAGAAGGAAAGCAGAAAAGGCCATTGAATTATCAAACCCATTCGGTATGAGAACCTATTCTTAGAGAACCTTCTTTTACATGTATAATTTGGCATTGGAATGAGGAAACTAATTTATGCTATCTTTTCATGATCTTCTTGGGGTGCAGCAATCAGTCAAAATAGCAGAGATGCTCCCAAACTAAAAAAATGCCAGAGTTTTCTCATTTCAAACACTAAAAATGACTACCAATAATTTCTCCAGGGATAACGAAATTAGCTCGGGAGGCCACGTCAAGGTATAAAATTGTAGCATTGTCACATAATCTAATTTATGGAATATAAAACAAACTCTAACCTTAGTCTGGGATAACTAGGAGAGATAAATTAGTCATTGCCATGACCCAAATAGGGTGAAGCATCCACACCTGTAAGTTGTATAATGATTAATTAAAGTGTTTCATCTTTTTTTGGAATCCCAGGTATTAAGCAATGGCCCAGTTTAACAAAGAAAATTGTTGGTTTTTTCTTTTTTTTTTCTTTTTTAATTTAATTTTTAGATATCATAGGAACAAAATATTTTTTTGGAAATTTGGGATATAATTTTTTAGAGGATTGTAATTTTTTATTATTTAATATGAGTTTTCTTGAATAATACAACATATATTTTGGTGATTTTTGAAAAAAGAATGTATTTATTTGATTGAAAATGTGTTTTAAATATATAACTAAATTTAGCTTTCCAAAAATATTTTGATCATTCTCATTTTGCAAATTAAACTATTCAAATTTATAATTACAAGTGCCTTGAAAAAACTATTTGATATTATAAATTACATAATTTAAATTTAAAATCTTAAGAAATCTCTATTAATTTTTTTTACAAAATCAATAAAAATACCACTGAATAGTAGAAAAAACTACAAATAATTAATCATTACAATGTAAACGGACTTTCATTTATAGCTATCCTTTATTTTTATTTTTTATTTTTAAATTAATGAAATCGTTTTATTTAAAATGGTAAAACTATTTTATATAAATTAAAATTTTAATGTAGTTTAAAGTTGGTAGCTCAATGGACACTTCCATCCACTAACTCCTCCCACGTGGCATGAATGAATCAATTATCTTTAAGACAATTTATAATTTCAATTTGTTAAAACCTTGGAAAACAAGGGATTGCCATTTGTGACTCTAAAGTATTTAGATATGTAAAGTAATGAGAGGAGTCAAAAAGCTCAACCACAAATATGGTACTGACTTTAATTAGGATGATAGCATCCTAATTTAATATTAAAGACTCTAATTCTTCATAACTTTTGGTTAAGTGGGGCAAACAATGGTTTGGGACATTAGAGGATATGGACTTATGAAGCAATGAGATGAAATGAGGGGATAAAAATAGATGGACTTTTATGGGTTAAAGTTAAATGGGTTTACTTTTGAATTGAGAATGGTTCTGTGTTGTTATCAAATGGCAAGAAGTGTCAAAGAAAAAAAAAATTGTCCCAGTTCTTTTATTATTTGCTTCGTTTTGTAACATTGTTCCCATGATGTTATTTTGTTCATGGATATTATATTGATATTGTGTTGGCAAGTGAGATGCCAATCACATAATTATGATATTTGGGTTGATAATAAGGTTATTGGTAATCAAGACACAAAACCAAATTGGTTCATTATATAAGAGGTTATAAGGTCCTTTTGTGAGATGATAAATTTGTTTCATATAATTATAATCACTGAGTTGATAATGAGGCCATTGGCAAGTCACGATACCGAACCAGATTGGAATATAAGATTAATATGTTTCATATAATCACGATATTTGGGTTGATGATAATCCCATTGGCATGTCAAAACACGACACAAAACAAAATTGGAATATAGGATAGGTCATTGAGAAGTCATGACACCAAACCAAATTCGTGTATAGGACTCCATAATGTCCTCTTGTTTGTGGGATAAAATATATGTTTTAATGCAGTGATTTACTCTCTATTTTAACGTAATGATTTACTCTTTGTTTTAACACAATGATTTACTAAAATTTGCAGTGATTTACTATCTATTTTAACGCAGTGATTGACTAAAATATATATAAGTGTATAGACAATTCTCTTTTAAATTTGTACCTATACATACAATATTTTAAGAAGACACTTTTACTCTTTTTTAAGTATAATTTTTAGTAAAGTGTTGAGCTTGTAATCTTAGGATAGTTAGGTAGTTAGCTTTATGCATTCAAGTTTTTAAATTGTATTTTATAATTATGAAATGCGGCCAAATAAATACTTTATTGTAAGAAAGGATTAACATGCCATACATGTTCAAAATGACTAACATGTCATACATGCTTTTTGAAAATTGTGATAGTGAGTTTATATGAATTAGTTTTTATTAGCATAAGGAGAAGCATGAAATAATCTAGGATGGAGGAGAGTTGCATGTGTTAATCAAATTTAATTAAAAAATTGTCTTTTTAGTTACTTTATCATCCAAATTTTATTCATACAGATTCATATTTAAACAATAACCAAAGCCTAATCAATGAAAGTATATAAAAATATTATTGCTATACAACTTAAATAATAGTTATATTATGTTTTAGCGGAAGGAGAGGTGTGAATACCATGGGGGAGATGAAGGTTTTTGCAGGCTTTTGTCACGCGAGTGACCAGACCTATGTCCAAGGAAATCTCGGTGAACACAGCTCTGACATAGTCTCCCTCCATAGAAATTATGCAAACGCCACTGTGGTCTCGCCTGGACTATGCCATGAAACAGAACATGAGATCAATGCATTTTCATGGTCCCTGTTCAGATCCGGAATGCTCCTTCCAACTATGAAACACAGTAATCTCTCCAGATCCATCAACGATCTCTTAGATCGAGACATCCAAATGACCGATCACTCAGATCCATAGGTCTGCACACCCTTTGGCTTTGTTCTCTTTTGGATCATAGTCCCAAATTGTAGGGAAGGGTCTATATGGGTGTTGGAGAGGCAAATCCCCTCTACGGATAGAGGCGATCCCTACTAGCCCAGAGTGGGTCTAGCAACAATCAGTCAATGCTACTATGCAAGTTCCTAATTGCAATTAAAAGGTAGGCGAAGAACACCTACTTGGATTCCAGCGCTGTTGTTTGATGAAGAGATGCCACCTTCACTCCTTCGCTCTGGCGGGTCACGATCCTCCGCGATCTCCGCGAATAGATACCTGCACACACGAAGAGGAAACAAACACAAGCGTGAAATCTAATAAAAGCAACCATACATCAGTTAGAAAGGATGTAATTCAAATTTAACCATTGCAGAGACAAATTAGAATGGAACAATAATAGTAGTCATCTATTATTAATCAAGCAGAGAAGAGTACAACCAAATGTTCTGACGTCGGTATCCTTCTCAGGAGGGGCCAGTCAGCAAGTCTCTTAAGCATTCACCTTTGGAAATGATTCTCCCAAGACAAGAAACTCTCTCTCTCACACAAGCAACACAACACAACCTTCCCTAAGCAATCAAACACTTCCACACTTATCACACCAACTACCTATAGTAGCAGCAATCTGAGCACAATAAGCTCCACACAATCCAAGCTATTCAAAAACTCGCTGCTCATGGTAATGGTGGAGGTTTATATAAGAGAAGGAGTCTCCTTGAATAGTGGAGGGATGAGCTTATCTTCAAGGGAAGTAGTTGCAAAGGGTCGAACAGACATGCCATAGAAGGGAAGCGATACTCACAAAGCCAACAACCAGGTCTGGAGTTATCTGGAAGGCTGGCTGTTGGAACAAATTCGCCCAAACTGGATCAGCGCTGGTGCATAACTGGTCTGGTGCGCTGACGTCACACATACATAATGGAAAGGGCCATGTCAGCGCAGGTAAATACAAACAGAGGCTGCACTGGTCATGAAATTCGATTAGCACGGGAAAGTCGTGTGCTTCCGCGCTGGCAGTGCACGCGGTCTGTCATGAAGCGCCAGTCATCGCGGGTATTTTAGAAACAGACGCGCTGATGAGGAAAACTTTAGGAAAGTGGGTTTTTGGCCAGTTCAGAAGGCATGAACTTGATTATTGTGAACTCCTGACACAGTAGGGTGACTGACAGGGAGACAGTGACAAATTACTGTGTAACAGATGCCCCCTAAAGCATGAAGACCGAGAGAGTGGGAGGGGTGAAATGCTTTACAAAACTCGCCGAACTGGAACACCACCAGGAAGGACCGAATATCTCTGATAATCAAGTACATGCAGTCTAGGCATGGGCGCAGCCATCCGAAAGACATGCGAAAAGGTCTGTGGAATGGACGCAGCCACCCAGCTAAAGAGACCAGAATAATGATAAGGTATGGTCGCAGCCATCCATGAAGACTCAGGTATGGGCGCAGCCATCCGTCAATGAGTCATGTAAAGATCATCCACAAAATCGCAACCTGGACCATAACAGACAGAGATCCAGGGTCTTGCGCTCCGTCCCGACCCGAACAAAGTACAAGTCCAAGCATGTGAATACATGAGCTGAAGTCGAACATGCATGGACATCGTCTGATTACCAGTCAATGATGAGAACTGTTAACAGACGCGAGAGCTACCACCAATGATGACAATGGCCCTCAAGGTACTATAGGTACAATCTGCGGTGTGTGAATAAATGAGCTGGTGTCGAACACCCACAGAATCATCCGATCGGAGGCCAATGATGAAAACCTCGTGTCGAACACGAAGAACCTGCCATTAAGGCATGCAGGCTCTAAGGCACCTGAAGGGAGTCTCTAAGTCACCTTCCTGGATAATGAGCTGAAGTCGACAGGAAGTGACCTTGATCGAAGGTGGGCCATAATGTTTCCCACATCATCGACACGAGACAGAGGTAAAATGATTTGTGTGAGATAGCAGATGAGGTTGTATTATTACAGAGATCAACTTCTCTTGAACACATCGGCGGCACGACAGTGGATTTGGCAGTATTTGACATCAAATGAGCAGAGGGTATGATGACGACGGCAATGAGCAAATGAGAGGTCAAATAGGATAACCCGCACCCACGGAGGTCAGTTGTGAAACAAAATGAGAAATTCCCACCCGACACGAATGCAGACCAGTGCCATGTTCAAGAGAGACATACTGCCGACACGATAATTGCAGTTCCATTTTCCCCACCATTTCTGGCAGGTACCCCGGTTATTTTTGGATGACAAGCTTGACGGGGATAGCATGTGCTTGAAGAGTGTCATTTCGATGATGCCCGATGTCATCAAGTGTTTAACGAGCCTGACAAAGGAAAAACTTGGCGTCTTTTCTTGTTTAGAGAGTCTAAAAAGACAGCGGAAAAGGAAACTCCAGGGGGGTTCTTTTTCGTAAAGTTGTGTCTCTCGAGCCCGAAAAAGTATAAAACAATGCTCGAAAGAATCGCCCGACCATTACGATCGAGGAGTACTTTTCGTAAATAGTGCCTTCGACCCGAAAAAGTAAAAAAGCGGTCGGAAACACATCGTTTTAGAGCCAATAACGAGTGCGAAACGACAAACACCCAACAATCTTTTTAAGTTACACGGTCGAAAAAAGAGCTTAAAACGACCACCTCTCATTCCCTTTAACGAGCCGAAAGGAAGCTCGGCAATCTTTTCTCGATTTATGTCGGAAAAGAGCTCAAAGACGACATTTTTGGGACCAAGTATACGAAAGACTGCTTACGACCACGTCGGTTACCTGAACCTGCACAAGAACACCACCCGCATAAATCCATTCGATATGCATAAAAACATAGTAAAACATGCATAAAGGCATAATTAAGCGTCATTCGAGCCAAATCCACGGTAAAAATACGACCAAAACCCACATTGATAAGAAATTATAGCAAATTAGGAGTTTTTTACCATAAATAGGGGGGTAAAAGTCATTTTTACCATTGTTACCATTTTGGATCGTGAAGAACGTTGAGGAGCTGCAAAGTTGACGGAGCGATTTCCAGCCCGTGTGGACACCATTCATCCGGTAGCTTCTTCCAGGTAGGTTCTCCTCTCCCTACCTTTCATTTTGAGCATTTCTTTGAGCAATTCCATGGTGGAATGTGGCCATTTGGGCAAATTCTTTGAGCGTTGGTGCGCTCTCGGTCAGCGCGGGTTTCCCGCGCGGGACCGCGCTGATCGACTTATTTTTACACGTACCACCTCTTGGGTCAGCGCGGAAAACACGTGTGCTTCCGCGCTGACCCAGGGAAAAAACAAAGGGGCGCCATTTTCAGCGCGGCTGTTTTAAAAACAGTCGCGCTGGTGCGGAAAAATTTGATTTTTAATAAAATGAACGTTCAAACTTCCACAATTAGCACTCTAATGTTTTTTCATGGTCTTGCAGGGCAAAATGTCGTTTGTGTGGCAAGAGAGATCCCATGATGACGAGGATATAGCGGCTTATGCACTTCCCGAATGCTGGAATGCAATGCGGGCATGCGGTTTCCTGAAATTCTTCCTGACTCCGCGCCTGAGGGTGCAACCTGACTTACTGGAGTTCCTAATCAGAGCTTGGAACCCCGTAGATGGGAAATTCAGAATTCGTGGCGAGGATATCGAGTTTGACTCCACGGACATTTAATTTTTGACTGGATTGTCACGCCGGGGTTAGATGCCCATTCTGGAGGGGCAGTGACCCAACGGTGAGACACTGGACCAGTTGATGGCTCGAGTATGCCCAGGAGCCGCGAAAACACGGAGCGGGAAGGTTGGTATCCCGACAGTGCGAGACATGCCTCTTCGCACCATACTCTTCCTAGTGACACGAGCAGCGGGTTCTTTGGCCAATCATGAGGCCTCAAAGAACCAACTACTGCTAGCTTTAGAGTGCCTACAGCCCACCATTTTCAACTGGGCGACAACTGTGACTAACAGCATGAAGAGGCAACTAAACAACTGCCGTCGCGGAGAGACGAAGCAGTTTTCATACGGGTCGCTTCTTCTTCCGCTCATGCTGGAGCGGGTGCCAGCTTTACAGTTACAGACCATGGCTGTGGATCCACCTAGAGGTCCCCGGGAGACGAGGGCCAGCCGATGGGCCCGTGTCATGCCACGTGGAGGTGGAGGCCGCGCAGTATCTTGGGGAGTGTATTTCAGAGAGTGGTTGGACCGCCAGGTTGTCATTGTGGAGGACTGGCCATATGTTGGCATGGACTTCCACAATGATCCTGACATGCCACTGCCCGCAGGCGAGCATTGGGACGACGGAGGTATGATACTTGATCTCTTTTTCAATATTTTTTAATATTTTTTGGATTTTTCATGTACATGTCTTAATAAATGGCACTGTATGCAGATGTGGGACCCGTGAGACCTATTGGCCTAGCCCCGACGGCATGGAGAGAGGGGCAAGGAGCTGGAGCCTTGGCCCTAGTTCCTCCAGGAGTTGATACGTCGGAGACGGTGGCTCGCAACCTTGAGGGTTTGCTGGAGGGAGTGCCAGATTACCAGGGGGTCGAGGAAGTCCCTATAGAGCATCAGATCCACACAGTGGGGGTGGCACCCAGGATGCACCGCCTTTTGAGGCGGGTGGCACGAGCGGCTGTATGCTACAGAGAGCATAACCCAGCACAGTAGTCGCCTAGGTTTATTTCTACTGATGTTTTGAGAGACATAAGTCTCGGATGTACTGAGGACAGTGACTCTACTTTTGACATATACACTTATTTTTGAGCGCCTTAGTGCGCCACACGACACATATATATATATATATACATACCGATTTTTGGATGGATCTTGTTACATGTGATGATGTTTTGTTTATGTTATGCAAATGTTCAGTACAAATGTAATCTTATGTATGAATTGCACAACACATGACCCATATATTTTAATTTTTTTTTTTTTAAATGCAAGCTTAAAAGCACACACGGCACGCATGCAAACTATGCTTGGGAAATATCTTATCTACATATGCTTTACTCTATGGTCTTATTATGCTTTCTATGTTTTCTTGTATGATGTTTATCTATTTCGCAAATGTCTGTCTAACACATGATTTGCCAATGCATCAGTCAACGTGTTTAATCGTCTCGGGATATGTTGATATGTGATATAGTCAAAATTCCTTTCTAACAATCTGACACGTAGATACAACCTTAGGATACGTTGGTCTCTGACGGAATATCGCCCATTGAGTTGATGAACGACAAGCTGGGAGTCCAGGTTTACCATCATTGCACGAATGCCGAGATCAACTGCTTCGGCTAGTAGCTCAATTACGGCACTGTATTCGGCAACATTATTAGTGGTACGACCGAGGCAGACTCCTTGAAGATCTAGCAACTCTCCGTGAGGATCATAGATTGCCCACGCCGCAGAGGACAAATTGCAAGTACTACGGCAGGCGCCATCAGCGAAACCAACATAAGGTGCACTAGACATCTGCACAAGAAGGAGAAAACACAATAAGAGGCAAACACGCCTTCACACCAAAGCAAAATATGAAATCATGCACACAAAACACACTAAACACGCGTATGTACAAACTGAGTGCACGAAGTCATGCATAATATTTCTTCAAATAAAGCCCGTTGCGGGGCTTGTCAAGAGGATTTCCTTCGTAATCAATCAACTCATATGCACCCTTTTGTAAAACTCTCTTCACGATATAGGGACCTAGCCACATGGATTCGAGTTTTCCTGCCCCCAGCTTATCTTTAGCTTGATCATAGAGCAGTACTAGATCTCCCTCAACGAAGGAACGAGGATCAATGTTCTGGTCAAAGTGAGCCTTGACTCTCTTCTTTTGCGCTTCGATAGCCAGAGAAGCTAAACGACGAGTCTCGTCCAACCGTTCTAGGTAAATAAGCCGTTCCTCCACCAGAGTGGTGTTGGGAAGCAACTCGACAGCTAATTTCAACGAAGGAATCTCACACTCGACGGGAAGGGTGGCCTCCAATCCATAAACCAACTGAAACGGAGTGAAACTGGTGGCGTCCTTCACAGAAGTCCGGTAGGCCCACAAGGCTGGGAACAACATCAGATGCCAATTAGACTTGTGCGTATTGACGGTGCGTTGAAGCATAGTGATCAAAACTTTGTTCACGGCCTCGACTTGACCGTTGGATTGTGGATAGTACGGTGTCGAACTATCTTGACGCAAGCCTAGTTGGGTCGTTAGTTCCGTCATCATGTGATTACGGAAGTGCTTTCCGTGATCCGTGACAATAGCCTGAGGGACTCCGAAATGAGTAATGACATAATTAAATAAAAACTGCGCCGCTGTGTAACCGTCTTTGTTCAATGTAGGCATCGCTTTGGCCCACTTGGTGAAATAATCCATGGCAACGATGATGTACCCATGCCCCCCGGACGAACGAGGGTTACAGGACGTATAATCGATGCCCCATTTGGCAAATGGACCTACGGTGACAACAGGATGCAGTGGTGCAGGAGGAGCACGCATTTTCCGGTGGTATACTTGGCATTCATGGCATGCGCGAACGACAAGAATGCAATCTTTGAAGATAGAAGGCCAGAAGTAACCAGCACGGAGAATTTTCTGGGCGGTAGCATATCTGGACATGTGACCACCACAAGCACCAGAGTGGTAGTCATTCAACACCCGCTCAGCTTCCTCGAGAGTCAAACATCGGCGGAGAGCAGAATCAACGCCGAGGCGGTACAGGGTATCGGCCAAAATGCGATAGGGTTGAGATTGGTGACGAATTCGCCGTCGAGCATCTTTCGATACATTTGGACGGAAGGAAGACGTCTGCAAATATATGATAATGTCTCCGTACCACGGGTCGAGGGTGCTGATGAGAAACAATGTTTCATCCGGGATATGCTCCTCCGGTCGAGATGGTGCAGAATGAGATGGTAAGGAACAGAGCAGTTCAGCAAAGACCAGAGATTTCTTAGACTTGGCCACAGTAAATTCCAAGTCAAACTCTTGGAGGATCACAATCCACTTCGAGTATTTGCCCCCCAGCAGTTGACGCGACAAAATGTAGGTCATGGGGTTGCAGTCAGAGATCACGGTCGTTATGCGCAACAGGATATAATGTCGGAATCGTTGGACGGCGCATATAGCTGCCAATGGCAACTTCTCGACATATGCGTAGCGAGTTTCCGTATCTAGAAGGTTGCGACTAAGATAATAGATAACGTGCTCGGTGCCGGCATCATCATCTTGCACTAGAACCATGCCAATGGTGGTGTCAGCAGCAGCTAGATAGAGAGTGTAATCACGGTGGTAGTTCGGAGGTCTTAAGAGCGGAGCTGAGACAAGAAGGTCTTTAAGGCGCTCGAAAGATTCCTGGGCGATAGCATCCCAACGAAAGGGTATGTCTCGCTTTAATAACCGTGTGAAACCCTTAGCCACCTCGGCATAATTCGGAATGAATCGTCTGAGAAAATTAGCTTTACCTTGCAAGCTCTGCAATTGCTGCAAAGAGGCAGGGGGAGGAAGATTCAAAATGGCCTCGACTTTGAGGGGATCCAGATGGATGCCTTCTCAGGAGACGATGAACCCGAGTAGTCAGCCAGATTCTACGCAGAAGACACACTTATGCGGATTGAGTCGAATACGGTAGTGTCGACAGCGGAGAAAAATTTCGCGTAGATGAGATGGATGGTCTTGACGCTTAGCTGAATGAGCTGGGAGGTCATCCAGGTAAGGCTGTACGATGTGTTGAATATCATGAAAAGCATATGACATCGCACGCTGGAAAGTGGCACCGACATTTTTGAGACCGAAAGGAAGCTTCTTATAAGCGAAGGTGCCCCAAGGACAAATGAAAGCTGTCTTATGCTGGTCGGCAGGGGCTATGTTGATCTGGTTATAGCCAGAGAAGCCGTCCATAAACGAATAAATCTCACTTCCTGCGCAGTCATCAATAAGCTGATCAATGAAAGGCGTAGGAAAGTTATCTTTTGGACAGGCACGATTGATATCGCGGTAGTCAACACAGACCGGGATAGTGCCCTTCTTTTTATTCACAGGGACTATATTGGACACCCACTCCGTGAGGGGGATGGCATAAATGAAACCAGCTCGAAGAAGCTTTTCAACTTCGGCCTTGGTGGCTGCAGCCTTTCGAGGGTGCACTAGACGTAAGCGCTGACGAACAGGCTTAGCATCTGGATAAGTAGGTATTTCGTACACCACAATACTAGGGTCGATGCCGAGCATTTCCTCGTAAGACCATGCAAAGACATCACGGAATTCACGAAATAAAGCAGTATAGAGTTGAACTTCCTCAGGAGTGCACGTAACTCCAATGAAAATATTCTCGACTATCCCTGGTTTGACAGAGATGTCGATAGGCTGGGTTTGCGTGATGTTACCCATATTGCCCTCCGAAGACACTTGATATAGCTGAACAGGTGTTTGGAGGGGCGGAGATGGGACACATGAAGCAAACCGCTCGAGACATGCGACCATTTCCGAATGTGGAGGGAGAAACGAAGAGCGATGGTGGTGATCTAACCAAGGGAGCTCTTCGAGAGACATAGTCTCTAGGATGGCCTCATCGGAGGGAAATGTTTCCTTCAGGGGATCCGAAGTGGCCTCATCTCCCAGCCAAGGGAAATGATCATATGAATCGGGAACACTGCTTAGAAGAGCAGGTTCAGGAGGGGGAGCCGATGTAGCGACAATCTCGATGTAGTTGAGCTCGGTAGGACTCAACGGCATCATATCACCCCAGGAGTCTTCCTGATTCAAGGGAGGAAGAACCCATGGATCAGAACATACTGAAATCATGTTAACAGGGGCGAGATTCGGAGGTGGGAGGGGAAAGACTCCCATTAAGGAGGGATCTTTGAACAGTCCGGCACCCACACTCACTAATGACTTGGAGGTATGCTCCACGAACGGCACATTACCTTCAGAAGAAGAAGCAAAAAAGGACAGCTGGTCCACCGTGACGATTCTCCCTTGATGAGGGAAGCGAACGACACGGAACAAGGAGGAAGCCACGGCTTGCATGGCGTATGTCCAGCTTCGTCCAAGGAGGAGGTTGTAAGTGAGATTAGCGTCAACAACTTCAACCTCTACCTCTACGGTTTTCCCTTCTAAAGAGATAGGCAATCGCGGGAGGATACCATATGGACGAGATTCTCTTCCATCGAAAGCTTCCAGGGTCGTAGGAGACTGGCTCAGAGCAGGAGAACCAATAGCCTTCCAGCAAGCAACAGACATGATGCAGGTCGAGGCACCCTCATCAATGACTGTACGATGAATCGTTTTGCCATTGATGAGGACCTGTATAAGGAAAGCCACTTGGTGAGGCAGTCTCTGTGTGAAACCCTCGAGATCAAAAGAAATTAAATCCGAATCTGCCGGGTCAATGCCACCAATGGCTGATAGCAAGGACTTCCTCTGGGAGGGGCAGCTCTGGAGGACTTCTAACGTGGACATAGCAGATGGAGCCTGAGCTAAGTCCTCGACAATGTTGTAGTGCTGGGAAGCACGAGCATTGGGGTTATAAGATGACTTCCTGAGTACACCTTTGGGAGGGGGTCGGGGGATCATCTTAGTGCTGGGCCGTTCGATGTGAAGGGGACTAGAACTGGACGGAGGAGCGCTAGAGGGAACCTCCGGCTCTTTCCCGGCTTGAGATGGATAATCTTTCGCTCGAGTTGAAACATGGATGGGAATCGTTCCAGCCATGAACACTTGAGAACCGAACGAGGAAGAGGATTGAGAAGGATCTGCCACCATTTGGGTCTGCTGGGAAGGGAAAGGCTCTTTTAGCATAGCAGGAGGACCCGGAGCACCTTTCAAAAGTCGACTAACTTCGGACCGCCTTGGGCAATCCTTGGTATAGTGATCCTCATCGCAGATGAGACAAGGATACTTAGGTTTTCACTTAGCTCCTTCCTCGGAGGGAGGCTTAGGGGGATCCTGCTTGGGCTGTCCAGATTTATCTTTAGCTTTCCCTTTCTTTTTCCCTTTTGAGGATTTGTCCGCCGCGGTGGACTGAACGGCGTTTACCTCGGAGGTACTCCCAGAAATTGATTGGCCCTAAGAAGCATTTTCGTTATAGGTGTTCTGTTTCTGCTTCCCAGGGTTCGCGGCCGATTTCTTTGATGACGAATTCACAGAACCAATGACTCCATCAACAGAAGGTTTTGGTGGAGCCTTGGGCTGTCCAGGCCTCGGGGCATCTGGAAAATACTCATACAAAGTACCCGACTGAGAGTACACTAAGGCGAGATACTGAGCTCGCGCGATTGCTTGCTCTTCAGTTACACACGCTCCCATTGCGATGTCTTTTGCAATCTTAGGGACAAAGGAAGTCATGAACCAATCAGTCAAGAGTTGATCAGGAATCCAAAATTTGATCAAGCGACGACGCCTTCTCCATTCATGTATATGATCAGAGATGTGCGTCGCCGTATCCTGTTTGAGAGACGTGAGGAGATGTGTCCCAGTCTCGTACCGAATGGGTAACTGAAAATGAGTCAAGAAGGCCATAGCCAACGAGTTGAAATCTTGAGACATGCCGCGATTCAGCTCGATGTACCACTTAGCGGCTGAACCAGTGAGAGTTCTCTGAAAGAGGCGGAGCCAGATAGAATCATCAAGCCATGAGTTCGATGAACACCAAAGGTGATAAGTCATTACATGGGCCTGAGGGTCTTCACCAGCTTTGCCGTCGAACTTTGGACAATCACCTGGTATTTTGGTTGGAACCAGTGGCCAATATGGATTATGCAAAATAGGATCATTTGTTAACTTGGATACGTCAGGCAGTTCCAACGTCGCTAAGAACGGTAACTGAGGGTTAAAGGACATTTGTGGCTGCGGATTCGAGGCAACATTAGGGTTCCAACCAGGTGGTGGTTACCCCCATGGGCTCTGTCCAGATGGACCCGGCCCGAAAGGGCCTGGTGCATAGGGACCTTGCCCATAGGAGTTCTGTCCATACGGATTCTGGCCATATGCGGACAGTTGTCCCTGTGTCTGCCCCCCAGCTCCCCATGTATTAGCAACTTGCCCTACAGGTGCGGCATACTGATAATTTTGGTAAGGAGTGACCTGTGGCTGTTGATAATTTTGATAATGAGCAAACTGAGCTTGCCCCTGGGGTTGCTGGTAGCCATACGACTGCTGGGCCCCATACTGGGCCTAATAAGGAGGCTGCATCTGTTAAGAAGGTTGAGGTTGTGGCCCACCTTGCGTTTGATAACCCATTTGAGTTTGAGGCCCAGAGTAATGCCCTTGAACCGGCTGGGCTTGGATCATCTGGCCCGAAGGTTGACTTGGTTGGATCTGGGATGGACCTGGCTGGCCAGCAGGATGAACATGCTGGGTGCCAGGTTGTCCATGGACCACCAAGGGTTGTCCTTGTGGAACGGATGACTGAGTTGGCTGAACAACTGGTTGGCCCTGAGGTTGGCCAGCTTGTCCAAATGGATGATTAGGGCGGACAGTGGGTTGACCTTGCTGCATAGAAGGTTGGCCCGTCTGCCCCCCAGGGTGCACAGACTGAGCAGAGGGTTGGCTTTTCTATATAGCAGGCTGCCCCCCTTGGTGCATAGGCTGAGCAGTGGGTTGGCCTTGCTGTATAGCAGGCTGCCCCCCTTGCCCAGAAGGATGCATGGATTGAGCAGTGGGTTGACCCTGCTGAACGTAGGGTTGCCCACCTTGCCCAGAAAGATGACCAGACTGGGCAGTAGATTGGCCCTGCTGTAAGTAGGGTTGCCCCCCTGCCCAAGAGGATATCCCTACTGGACTGCTGGTTGACTTTGAGGAGTATAAACTTTCCCAGCTTGTCCAGATGGGTACCCCTGCTGGAAACCGGGTTGGCCTTGTTGAATATAAGGTTGCCCTGGTTGTCCAGTTGGGTAACCTTGCTGGGTACCAGGTTGCCCTGGATATCCAGAAGGTTGACTCTGATATGAAAACGACGGACCCCCAACGGCCGAGGGTTGTCCCGGGTAGGGTTGTCCCTGCGGGCCCCCAGATTGTCCTGGGTAAGGCGGGCCATAAAGTGGTTGCCCTTGAGGGGTTTGCACATAAGGCGGTTGGCCTTGATTGGGTGGTCCTTGGGGCTGTCTAGGAGGATTCCGGCGCCCTCGGAAAGTATGAGTAACGGGATCATATGTAACGTCCAACGGTGCCGAGTTCTCAACGAAAGGTTGACGAGGCAGGGATGAAACATTCTCGAGGTACTGACCGTTAGCATCATAATAAAAGAGTGGACCTTGGTAATCTGGGTCCACAATGGGCTGCCCATGAGCATCATACGGCCCCGCTCCTGGAACACCACCAGAAGAGGGTTGAGCACTTTGTGCAGGATCGATGACTCCAGACGAAACCCCTGGCTGGCCCTGACTGTAAGAGGGACCAGCCCCAGGGTTTGTAGATGAGGATGTTGTCACAGCACTGACGACCGGAGTCGAGCGCGCTACACAAACGGTTGGATTGGTAGGAACTGAGGTAACAAGCGTATTAAGCCCTGAGGTAACAGGCGTATTAAGAGGTCGCGAAATAAAGGGCCCCGTGGTGGCAATAAGACTAGGATCCCATATAGTCGTAGAAGTAGTTCTAGCAGCTATCCTATCCCTCACTGAATGATATCGTGGAGGGAGTGGGGAGGTAGCCGGGATCGGAGTTTCAATATCTGTCACCATGGGTGTCTCACCTGTGCTGGAAGATGTCTCATCCATGGGGGAAGTAGACATCGGAGACGACATATCGAAAGGAGTACGAGGGGTATAGTCGCTGTCAGGCTCCCAGATAGGATTCCAATCTTCTATGTAATCTTCGTCGCCCGGGGCACGTACGTTGATAGGCTGGATACTCGGAACAATGGGAAGAGTATCGCTTACAACTGGTCCCTCTGGAGCAACAGAGGATGGAGAACCTTGATCACTCGGACCGGGAGTTGACGGGTCAGCCAGGATGACAAGACCCCTTAGAAAAACTAAAGAAAACTAACGATGAAGACCCTACTCAAGCTAACGCACACAAGATCTAACCAGGTGATGTTATCGTGGCCGAATAAATTTTAAGACACAAGAACCAAACTTGACCTTTTCATGCTTCAAGAGTCGAGAAAAGGACGAAAAGATGACTCCAGTCTCCTTCGAATGTTTAATGAGCATGAAGTGACAAGACGCTCACAGGCACCTTTTCATTTAGGGAGTCCGAAAAGGATCAAAAGTGACTGCTCTGGAGACTCTAGGTAAAGGGTTTACCAAGCGACCCGTAAAACGGCTTATACACCTTAGCAATCGTATGAGAGCCAAGGACTTTCCGTACTGCAGTCATTCTTCCTGAATGTTGTGTTCGGTGCGTTACGGTTCACAAGGCGGCAGACTCGGCTTCCTATGGATAAAGGATAAAAGCCTAGTGGGGTCTCCCTATATACGCGACGGTACGTGGGAGCGCAGTCCGTGTTAGACCACTATCGAGTCACAGAAGGAGGAATCACCCAACCGTAATGTGAAACAATAGTGACTATGTTTAAAGACGCCGGAACAAGTCTCTAACCTAGACCTCTAGATATTTGCGTTTAGTTCCAATGTGTTTTTAGGTTAATTCAGTTCATTTTATGGTTGATCTTGAAATTAAGTTTCGATTTCAGGCCCTATTGTATGGTCTCTCACAATTTCCTAGATGCAAGCTATATGCCAAAGAACATCATTTCGTTCGATGAATTCTAACTATGAGAAGGTTAAGAGCCTTCAATCAAACAAAACGAAAACAAGCAATCAAACAATCTAATGCAGCTAATGACAAAGAAATGAGACTTTTCTTTTGATAATGCAAATCAACAAAAATGCTCTTTCTTTCGATTAACTATTAAATGCAAAAGATTTTAGTTCGATTCTCTTTTCAATGGCATAATGCACTTACAATGAATTTTGAGAGACAGCAACACCGAGAAAAGAAAACAAAAATCACTCAATGGAACACACAACAAGCATGAAAAGAGCTGGTTGAACCCAAGCAATTGTAATCTATGTCTGGGTGGCGAAGAGTAGCCAAAACAACCGAAGGGCTGGTTCGAGAACAGTCACCTAAACAACCAAGAAAAGAAAGCAAAAAGAAAGGTTTACGCAGTAGCAAAGGCAAGCAGCAACGAACTTTTGCGAACAAGCGAACAAAACAAGGTTGGTCCAGTAAAAACTGGATGATGGCACTAGGTCACGGGGCGCAAAATGAGATTCGTTCGACAAGGCTTTGCAAGCAAGTGTGCAACAGTTCAAACAATGAATATCAAGTCACAAACCAAGTGGAAAGAGCTGGAGATGGCCAAACCAACAGGTTTAGGAGGTAAAACTGAGACAATTTCAATTTTACAGGATCAGCGTGGGTAGCCTTCAGCAACTGTGCACTGAAACTAGGTCACACGTAGCAACTTGGCGCTGTCAGCGCGGAAGGACACGGATTAAGCGCGCTGGTTCGATTTCAGAACCGTCGCGATTGTTTTACGTACAAGCACGATGACAACAGGTTTGAAGAAACAGCTAAGCGCTGTCATCGTAATTGTTTTGAAATAAACCGCACTGAGTTTAAAAAAGAGGCAAAAACAAGCCAAGAACTCCCAACCCAGGGCCAGAAATCTTTAAACAATTCATACACCTCCCAGATTGACCCAGGAAGCCTAAAAACAGAGAACTAATCCCCAAACTCGGAAAGAGAGAACAATCAAATTCAAACACAAGAATGGACAGAAGAGACAAAAGGCTGAGCTCCCCAGCGGAGTCGCCAAATTGTTGGAGAGGCAAATCCCCTCTACGGATAGAGGCGATCCCTACTAGCCCAGAGTGGGTCTAGCAACAATCAGTCAATGCTACTATGCAAGTCCCTAATTGCAATTAAAAGGTAGGCGAAGAACACCTACTTGGATTCCAGTGCTGTTGTTTGATGAAGAGATGCCACCTTCACTCCTTCGCTCTGGCGGGTCACGATCCTCCGCGATCTCCGCGAATAGATACCTGCACACATGAAGAGGAAACAAACACAAGCGTGAAATCTAATAAAAGCAACCATACATCAGTCAGAAAGGATGTAATTCACATTTAACCATTGCAGAGACAAATGAGAATGGAACAATAATAGTAGTCATCTATTATTAATCAAGCAGAGAAGAGTACAACGAAATGTTCTGACGTCGGTATCCTTCTCAGGAGGGGCCAGTCAGCAAGTCTCTTAAGCATTCACCTTTGGAAATGATTCTCCCAAGACAAGAAACTCTCGCTCTCACACAAGCAACACAACACAACCTTCCCTAAGCAATCAAACACTTCCACACTTATCACACCAACTACCTATAGTAGCAGCAATCTGAGCACAATAAGCTCCACACAATCCAAGCTATTCAAAAACTAGCTGCTCATGGTAATGGTGGAGGTTTATATAGGAGAAGGAGTCTCCTTGAATAGTGGAGGGATGAGCTTACCTTCAAGGGAAGTAGTTGCAAGGGGTCGAACAGACATGCCATAGAAGGGAGGCGATACTCACAAAGCCAACAACCAGGTCTGGAGTTATCTGGAAGGCTGGCTGTTGGAACAAATTCGCCCAAACTGGATCAGCGCGGGTGCATAAATGGTCTGGCGCGCTGACGTCGCACATACATAATGGAAAGGGCCATGTCAGCGCATGTAAATATAAACAGAGGCTGCGCTGGTCATGAAATTCGATCAGTGCGGGAAAGTCGTGTGCTTCCGCGCTGGCAGCACACGCGGTCTGTTATGAACCACCAGTCATCGCGGGTATTTTAGAAACAGACGCGCTGATGAGGAAAACTTTAGGAAAGTGGGTTTTTGGCCAGTTCAGAAGGCATGAACTTGATTATTGTGAACTCCTGACATAGTAGGGTGACTGACAGGGAGACAGTGACAAATTACTGTGTAACAATGGGCAATGCTGCCAAGAACTATGAAAGCCAAAATCCATTTGTCATCTCTACCAGATGAAATACAAAAACGATCGCTGCATCCGAGCCAAGAATCTAGAAATAAGGTTTTCCCTATGGAAAAATGCATATCTAGTCCTCCAAGGAATATCAAGCTTGATGTATCACTTACTTTCAAAGATCTTGGTTTCTCAGTAGAAGTTCAGCACATGCATTGAACATATCTAGATTGTGAATCGAGGAAATGCATCCTTGGCCCAAATCTGGCATATCAAGCAATAGATCGGGCTCCACTTTTGCCAGATCTATCAGATTTAGAATCTTTGGAAGCATATCGACCCCTCTCTCGGAAATATCCACTCACAGATCTGGATCTGCTCCAAACTTTATGAAAACGCCACAAGGAAGGATTGTCTGTAAGGAGATCTAGAAGGTTAATCTAGATTTGGTTTTCCTGCAACGAGTTAGCATAGATTGGGTGATTCCTGCACTAAATCTCATTAGAAATCCCTAAAATACGATCGCACTGCAATTTGGGCCCCCAGAATCAGAATTTCATTTTGACATCAATCTGGACCTTGAATCTCTCCATCAGGTAGAACCAATCCACTTTCAAATTTCATTAAAAACCCCTACCAAGAAGTCTTCGTTAGTTTGGGTGGATGCTACAGACATGGTGATGCACTAGAAACAAATCATCATGAACAAGTTTGTTTATCATGTGCCTCTTCAACACCTGATCTATGGGAGAAAATGTATGCTAGATAATCGGTTTCTGTACGATTACAACATCATATCAGTGTCCTCTTTACCCTTAATTTGTGCCTTGAGAGGTGGAGTTGCGCTTCTAGAAAAAACAAAAGGTGTTGGAGGAGGCTCTTGAAGCAATGTAGCGAAAGGCACATAATCAAAACAGGAACACATAAATTGAGGACTCTCCTACAAGAAGATTCTACAAGGAAAAAATGTTGCTACAACACCTCTAGATCAAGCATGCACCGCTCCCAGCCCTTACATAGTGGAGAAACTAAATTACATTCCAAAAATGAACATAGACCCTCCAACAATAGATGATCATTGTTCTACATATGAATCAAAAGCCATTATATGCCAATTTAACAGTTTTCTGTCCAAAACCAATGGAGCTCTTTCATTGGATTTTCTCAAACTGGAAATTACACTGTGAAATACATCTCTACTCCAAAGGTTTTTTCATTATAAAATTCCCATAATTGGCGGAAAGAGACTATATTCTTCATGAAGCATTGTGGTTTTGGGGATTGGTGGGCCTCTTCGTTAGCCCATGGTTTCCATAATTTGATGCAAATACCATGATAGTATCCAGAATGTCGGTATGGGTTAGGTTGCACAATCTCGCTCTATATTTATAGCACAATCAAGTCCTAGAAGGTATTGGGAATATCATAGGGTGATACATCAAAACAAATACACAAATATTGGAGGAAAGAATCTATAATTTCGCACGAATTTGTGTGGAAGTAGATCTCGGCAAAGGCCTACTGGATTGCATACAAATGATTCAAAACCAACGGAATTGGACACAACTCCTAGATTATGAGAATACATCTTTCAGATGTAGAATTTGCCGGAAAATAGGACACCTACAAAACACATGTCCTGAAGCCAAGAAATACACCCGAAGAAACAAGAAGGTTGGAAAAAAAAATAAAGGATGGAAATCCCCCCAAATGAGCTTGATGAGAAAGAGGATGAAGCAAGGGGCGGAAGCCATTCCTAATGAGAATAACTAGACATCAAATGAATCAGAAGCACAGGGGAAAGCCATAGAAGATCTGTTTGAATTACAGAACACCCTGGTTCAGCCAACAAAGATACTAGAATTAAAGGATACCAGTGGAAATAAACGTCTACATGTGGGTTTTAACCACGTACAGAAATAACCTATATATGAATTCTAAAAATAGAAAATAAACAATGGCGAGAGCATAACACATAAAACAGATATACATAGATATTTTCCCCTAGATCGCAAAATTGGGGCTACCAGATTGATTTTTTATTATGTTCCTTTCAATGTTACAATACATATATATACATTTTGATGCATCCATAAACCCCAATCCATTAACCCTAGATTAGAACATAACCATAGTTCCCTTGACCGGATCTATAAAATACCATGGACCGAAAACCATCGCACCAAAAACCATGTGTGAAATCCATGCAAAAACTCATAGGTAGGTACACCACCTAATATAGGGTCCAAAAAAAAAATTCCCAAGGTGCTATCCTGGACCCGTAGAGTGGGGCTACCACCCCCCTCAAACCCCCCAGTTTAACTGCAGTGTCTAGTCGTGGAAAGAATATAACACAACCCAACATTCTCCCACTTTTTATTTTCTTTCCATGGGAGAGCTTAGTCTTTGATCCACCCCTATAATGGCCATTGTTTCTCTACACCAAGAGAACTTCTCAAAGCTCATAGATTTTGTCAATGCATCTGCAGTATTCTTCAAAGTGTCCACCTTTACCAGCAACACCTTTTGGTCTTCTACCATATCCCTCACAAAGTGATATTGAACATCAATGTGCTTTGTCTTTGAATGATAAGCAGGGTTATTTGCCAAGAAAATTGCACTTTGGCTAACACAATCTATCTGTATAGCTCATTGTACTAACTCCATACTTGAACACAATCGCTGCAACCAAACTACTTCCTTGCTTGCATGAGTGGAAGCCATGTATTATGCCTCTGTAGTTGGAAATGCCACTACATATTGTCTCTTACTCATCCAATTGACTGCACCTCCAAATGGGTTAAACACATACCCACTTGTAGATCGTCTGGTCCAGATCTCCAACCTAGTAAGCATCAACAAAGTCGTGAATGTCCAAAACTCTGTCCAATCCTCATTTTCCTTCATAGAGCAAACCATAATCACTAGTGCCACGCAAATACTTGAAATGTAGGTTTTAACCTCATACAGAAATTACCTACATATGAATTCTAAAAACAAAAAATAAATAGTGGCAAGAGAATAACACATAAAACAAATATACACAGATATTTTCTCTTGGATCCCAAAACAGAGACTACCAAATTGATTTTTCATTATGTTCCTTTCAATGTTACAATACATATATATACATTCTGAAGCAATTGTAAACCCCAATCCATTAACCCTAGATTAGAACATATATATAGTTCCCTTGGCTAGATCTACAAAATACCATGGACCGAAAACCATCGCACCCAAAACCATGTACGAAATCCATGCATAAAACCATAGGTGGGTCTGCCCACTTAATATACGGTTCAACAAAAAATTTCTTGGGGCGCTGCCTCAAAACCCCGTAGAGGGGGGCTACCGCCCCCCCTTATGACCCCCCCACTATGCCCGGCAAAAGAAAGGGGGGCTCCACCCCCGCTCTAACCCCCCAGTTTAACTACTGGGGCTAGTTGTGGAAAGAATATAATACAACACAACACTACATACATCAGACAACTCAAATTTAGACAAGGAGATTGCAAAACTAGAAGTAGGAAATAAGCTTGCTCTTGTCTCTTCCACGCCATCTCAAGGTGAATGGTGCAAGGTTGAGAAAAATAAATGGAGAAAAGCCTAACTTTTCTCTCCATATGTATTTTAGTAGTTGTTTTGTATGAACTTATGATCATCAATCATTGACTAGATGATGGAATGCTTTTAAGCATCTGCAACATGTAATGTTGTTTTAATTAATAAAATTACGATTTTTACCTGGGGAAAAAACTTAAATAATAATTATAAATTATGTTAATTATATAATTATTATAATAATAAAAAACTTGGTAAAGGTTGGGTAAAAGAATTTAGAAGAATAATATTTAAATAATTTTTTTAAAATAGATTTTATATTTATTATAATATAAGATTTAAATTCTATGATGAAAGTTAGAAGATGAAAGAAAGAAGAGAGAATGAACATGGCACACTATTTTACATAAAATAAAATAATTTATAACACCACCAAACAAACATAAATATATTTTTTATGGTTTTCAATTGGGGTGTGGGTAATAGTTCGTTTTAATCAAATCTATGAAAAAAATAAACCTAGGATCTAATGACCTTGATACCTTTGAAAATGCAAAACATATCGCATACATGTTTATAAATGTGTTTCTTATACAACTTTTCCAAATTAACAAACCTATCGGCCTCTCTTTCCACCTTTTGGGGCAATTTCTAGTGTGTGTGTGTGTGTGTGTGTGTATTAAATCATAAATAACCACTTGTAATTTTGGTATGTAGACTATGAGCATACACTGGTTAGTTGTGAGGACATGACCTTTGCTAATAGTGAATCATAACTATCGCGATGGGCTAGTTAGTTGTCACGATGTGACCATTTCCAAATGTGAATCATAATGATCGCCATAGGCCCACAAGGAGGAAGGCACAATCACCCAGTGCAATGAATTAACATCACCGTAATTGTGGCTCGTAACCTATGAGTGGACACTAGTTATTGTGACGGTGTGACCATTTCTAGGCCCATAGAGAGGAATGCACAATCATCCAGTTCAGAAATTAACAGTGCTATAACACAAAGATGAGGCCTGAAGGTTGAAACTAGTTTGGTTAGTAGTATGGAGAAGATTCAAAGAGATTTTAAAGATGTATAAACCCACAACCACTCATAGAATTGGGTTGGAAAGGAAATTTTAAGGATAGAAGTTTATCTTAAAGTTTAGAAACTTTGGAAAATCTTACTAGTCCCTAGTATGTAAATTGTAAAAATGTTTAGATTTCTAATGATTTTATATTAGACTACATAAAATTTTGGTGATTTTTAGAGTAAAATAATTTTATAGTATAAAATGTGGGCAAATTATTTTAATAAAAAAATTGGAAATTGGTGAATCATTTTTTTGGAGAAAACATGGAAAATTATCCCACTTGCGAATATTAGTCCCTAAAATTTTCCCTGGAGCCTAGCGAAAAAAATCCTCATCGAGAATGAATGAATTTAAAGTTTTCTTTGGGGTTCTTCAAATTTTGAACTTCAACCTAGAAGTTTGGTGAACCTTGTGAGTTAGTATATATATATTTTAAACTAGCTTAGATTCGTCTTAACTCTGGATCTAGCAATCACTAAGAGGGATCAAATATCTTGAGGGGAAAACCTCTTTTAGAGTGAAAAGAGATTTGATCTTGTTTCCAGGAAAACTAGTGTCGATTCAAACTGCTAGTCCCACTAAGATGGGTAGCTATCTTAGAAACAAACAACTAAAGCAATTCGAGATTTCCTTTAAGTGTAATAGATAAGAGGGAAGAAAAGAGGACCAACCTGGATCTTCCGCTTTGATCCTTGCTTGATTTCTCTTTTCCTTGATAGAATTTTCCACTCCTCTCCTACTTGTCCCACTTTAAAGAGTACATGTAGAGTCAAAGTAACAGAAAACCATCAAAGCATCTCTATCTAAAATATCATAAACAATGCAGAATCAGAAACACATTGACCATACAATTGCATTCATAAACAATAAGATTCACAAGCACACGAATATATGGAGGAAAACTCAAAGAACTTTATTAATAGTAGAAGAGAGGATTACAACCCATCTGTCTAATCCAGCATCATCCTCCTAGCATAGAAGCCCTCTTCACCTCATGAAAAGCAAGATCACCCAACAATACAATGCCTCTTCTCACAGATAAACCAACAGCACTTCCTTACAAAATACAAAATTCCATCCCCTAGATCTCTCAGATGAGGGATCCATTTATAGATGTCTTGCAAGGGTATGAGTCAGCTTTGGGTTTTTTATTAGTGTAATTCCACTGATAGTTCTTGGTTCCACTTGGAGATTTCATTGATCTCTTACTCATCCCTGGGCGAATTCAGAGAGGCAAGTGTCTTGGGAGAAGTTTCTGGAAAATTCCATGAGCTTCCACTTAGAAAATTGTCTCTGCCATTTGTCTATTCTCGCTCATCACATCCTACAAAAGGCCATTTCAGTATGCATGACACCTAGCTAGTGTAGCAACTAGTATGCATCACACCTTGACCATGGAGCAGTCATTATGGTCTAGTTTTGGCCAGTTCTGAGTGGTATTTCAGGTGGAACTTCTGGGAAATGATGTAATCTGTTGACCATGATCCTTTAGGGTATCAAACAACACTTTTAGGGACTAGGGTATCAAACAACACTTTTAGGGACTAAAGAGCCCTTGGTTTATGGACATATGAGTTTGGGGTTGCAGTGCCCAAATATATCTATAACAGTTGACCCCTAAAGCATGAGGTAGTAAATCTTTTGATGTCGGGTGAAATGATTTATCATTAGGATCTGAGGTATTCAAACTGGAAGGTGACCTGTATAAGATACAATACAATACATCATCATCATATTATTTTCATGATTTGGCTGAGGCATGCATTCCCATGCTCAGCCTTATAAATTCATTTTCATGTACATAGGACAGAGTGATTCTTCATATGAAGAGTCATCTTCTTTTGCTTAGATGACTATCTGTGTAGATTCTGTGCACATTTGATGTCTTTATGTTCCTCAATATATCGCAGCCCGGATGGATGAAACTAGATCCGAGGTCTTCAAAATCGTTCAATCTTCGCTCGATTGTACAAGTCGATCCATGTGAAAATATGTTCTGAAGTCAAACATGGAAAGACATACCTGATTACCAGCCAATAATGTAAGTTGTTAACAGGCGTGAGACGAATCACCGATAATGATAATGATCCTCAAGGTACTAAAATACAATTCACATGGTGTGAATATATGATCCGATGTTGAACACCACACAAAATCTTTCGGTTGAAGGTCATTGATGTAAACCTGTTGCCGAAAGTGAGAAACTTGCCATTAAGGCATGCAAGCTTCAAAGTACTGAAAGGGTTGTTTCTAAGTAAACTTCTTGGATAATGAGCTGATGTCGACAAGAAGTGACCTATCGTAGAAGGGCCTTGATGTATCCCACATCTATGATGCGAAATGAAGCAAATGATTTTTCTGGAGGTGAAAACGATCTGATGATATAAGGTTTAGGAATGGCAGTGATGAAAAATGAAGGGTGAAGGTAATGCAGTCGATGAGGCATTTGTTGGATGGTGAATTCTCTGAATGACTTCTCTTGAACATGTCGGCGACACTGATATGGATTGGTAGTGTTAACCCCATGGATGGTACAGAGGACCAATGGTGATATGATGAATGTAATAACCCAACCCAACTCAATCATGGTGATGGAGTGAAAGTGTCATGTTCAAGGGCGACCTGCTACCAATAAAATTCTTCAAGTTTTCTCCCTTTTTTTCCCTAGTCATTGTTGACCAGTACCTCTTTATTTTTTTCAAGCTCGAGGAGGATAGCATATGCTTTGTCTATAATTTTCCCTTCGGTCAAACCTGTCGCTATGTTTTAGCGAGCCTAGCGTCAGTGAGACTCATTCTTATCTGGGTGGACAAGTTTGTCACTATTATTTTAACGATTTTAACGACAAAGAAACCTCGATGCTTTTATTGTTTAGAGAGTTTGAAAAGGGATGAAAAGGAAACTCCAACAGTGCTTTTTCATAGCATAATCCCTTAAGTCCAAAAAAGTATAAAATAATACGAAATGGATGACTTTTCGATCACTTTAGCCAGCCGAAAAAGACAAGCACTCGATTTTTTTGTTTGATAATCACTTAGGTCCAAAAAGATTAAAATGTACAGGAGGGATGGTGTTTCCTTTTACTTTAACAAGCTAGAAAGGCCAATGGCTCAACAATCTTTTTATATTTAACGAGTCTAAAAAGAGTTTGAAAGCGACTCATTTTTTTGAGGAACAAGTGGTCTTCTTGGGTAGCAACTGGTTCCAGGTATGTTTGGAACTTCTCAAAACATGGCAGTGTGAAGAGGGTGGCTAATAGAACCACTCGTCGCAACTGTTCCTCAAAAGGGTAAACAATCACGTGGAAGCGTATGATCGGCCATATGAATGGAGATGATGGTAGGAACACAACCAAGGTTCAAAAAGGCTGATAGAAAGGTGATCACAAAGGTTATTTACCAAAGGTGGATTCATCTTTTAATGATGATCCAGGTGGATATTGGTGGCCACCTGCCAAGTCCACCTGGACCCCCACCATTGTCTTTTTCAGCATTTTCAGTTTCCTTAATTGTAGCACAACTTACTATTTTTAGCAGTTTTTCGGGTCTTGAACTTCCGGAGCCGTTTTGAGGCCATAAACGACGTTTTTTGGGGAATCCGGGGGCAACATGGGTCCATGGAATGGACCGATGTTTCCCGTTCCAACAATGATAGTGCTCGGATAGATCTTTCTAATGAGCTATTGTACGCGTCAAACGAAGATCATATGCCAAAGTTACGACCCCGGGAAGTTGATGTACCAATTTACCCCAAACGGGGCCCACAGTTTGGCGTTTCATCTCCTAGGGTTAGGTTTTGGAATGTTAAGGGTTTTTCCATTGTTTCTCAACAATAAATAGGCCTTCGAGCCTCATTGTAACACAGTTCAGAGGCATGTAGACATCACATCTCTTCTCAAAGATAAGCTACCATCGCCCTAGCTGGTTTATTTCCATTTCTGGTTGTAAGCATATTTCAGTATTTTCCATTAATGAAATGAAGTATTATTTCCGCTGCATCTTTGTGTATATGGTTATCTCTGTAATTTGTTGCGTTCCTGTTTAAATCCGGATCAGTGGTATCAGAGCGGTCTGCTTTTTCTCTGTTTTTCTTTGCATGTCCCCAACAAGGTCGGGATATAAGGAGTTAGGGCTTGAACTGGTTGAACCTTTGCAAGACCAACCTCGCAAATCCCGACGGCCTCCCATGGTGGACGAGAAGAAAGATGAGGGGGCAGAAGATCCCATCAAAATCTTGCTCGAAGAAGCCCTCGAGCGACAACGGAACGCGATGATGGACAGCTTTGCCCAGATCCTTCAGCGGCTACCCAGAAGCAGTGCATCGGCTTCCAACAGCTCCTCTGGAAACGCCACACCCTTTAAGGTACAAGTTAATTTTGAAATCCCCATACTCGAGGGTCAGATAGACACCGATGCCGTAGATAAATGGTTAAATCTGCTAGAGGGTGATTTTTCTGTTCATGAATTTTCGAGTCGGGAAAAGATTGTTTTTGCTCTTCTCAAAGCAGCCCCCCAAGTCAAGGACTGGTGGGAAACCTACTGCGAGCAGAAGGATGAAAGTACTGGCTCACTATTTTCAGCCGCACCCACCTGGGATTTGTTCCGGGATGCCATCAAGGAGCAGTACTACCCTGTCGGAAGCTATGAGGATGAATACATAAAGTGGACCACGCTGCGGCAGGGAAGGGACCAAGACGTGCCGGAGTTCACCAATCTTTTCCATACCCTTCGCACAAAGTTGGGTATCAAGGATTCGGAGCAACATTTGATACTCAAATACCGTGGTTACCTGCACAAGTACATCCAGGAAGAAATACAATTCCTAAACATCCCCTCGCTCGGCGCAGCATACCGATATGCCGTCAAGGTCGAGCAGAAGTTTAAACAAAAGAAGCGAGACTTTGGATCTGCGAATCCAAAGCAGGGGAAAGGTGCCCCTAAACCATAGAACAAAGGACAGAGCCAAGGCGGGACAGCCCAAGACAACCAGCCGAAGCTGCAAGCAAAGAACAACGTCGCGAAGCCGAGAAAGGACACTGGAAAATGGTGCGAGTTCCATAAGAGCTCCACTCACAACACAAGTGAGTGTCGGGCCAAGCAGTCACTGGTGGCTGAGCTAAAGGTTTCAGAATCAGATGCATGTTCCGACTCTGAGTCAGAACCTGATAAGGGGTATGAAAAAGGGAAGCAGATCATTGATGCGGATCCCAGCGCCACTTTTGCTACCGCAAAGATCCAGAAAAATGAACCCGAAGATCCAGAGGAGGAGGAGCGTCTCTTCCACTCCCAGATGTGGGTAAAGGGCTCCCCGATACAGTTCATTGTTGATAGCGGGAGTCAAAAGAACCTCATTTTGGCAGAGGTCGTGAAGCGGTTGGGCTTACCGACCACAGCACATCCACAACCATACACCATTGGGTGGCCTTACCAAGGGCGAGATCTTCGCGTGAGCCAGTAGTGTCGCCTTCCATACAACATCAAGCCCTTCACGGATGAGGTATTGTGTGACATTGCTCCCCTTGAAGTTTGTGATGTATTACTAGGACAACCATACTTGTGGAAGCGACATGCTGTGTATGAATCAAGGCCCCGTGCTGTTATTATTACATTGGGAAATAAGTTGTTCAGGATACCAGAGGTAGCACCACCTGCCGCCATCTCTTTGATTACTGCAAAACAATGCAGTAAGATCATTTCCAAAACCAGGAAATTTGTTTTCCTGATGATACGCCCTCAAGGGAAGAAGAAGACAGTGGCCGCGGCCTCCAAACGGGGTCCCTCTGCACGACAGCTACAGATGGACAAGATTTTGGAGGAGTACGAAGACATCTTCACCTCCCCGGCAGGGGTTCCTCTGCACTGTCAAGTCAAGCGCTCCATCGATCTGACCCCAGGTGCGCCGCTACCCAATGGACCAATTTATCGGCACTCCGTTCTGGAGAACAATGAAATCAAGAGGCAGATTCAGGAGCTCCTGCAGAAAGGTCACATCCGTCCGAGTTCATCGCCCTGTGGGAGCCCAATCGTGTTGGTACAGAAGAAGGATGGGACGTGGAGACTCTGTATTGACTATCGGGCGCTGAACAAGATCACTGTCTGTAATAGGTACCCGATCCCACGGATTGATGACCTCCTAGACCAACTAAAGGGGGCGAAATATTTCAGCAAGATCGATCTGAAGTCAGGATATCACCAGGTACCAATCGAACCCTCAGATGTGTGGAAGACTGCCTTCAAATCCAAGGAGGGCCACTTCGAATGGTTGGTCATGCCTTTCGGATTGACGAATGCTCCTGCAACCTTTATGAGGCTAATGGATGACATCTTGCGGCCATTCACCAACTCCTTTGTAGTAGTATACCTAGATGACATTCTGATCTTCAGCCAGAGTTGGGAAGAGCACCTCCACCACATCCGAAAGGTTCTCCAAACACTGCGGCAACACAAGCTATGTGCCAATTTGGAGAAATGCACTTTTGGCATGACCGAGGTTTAGTATCTGGGATACATCATTGATGAACAAGGGGTGCATGTCGATCCAGCCAAGGTCCAAGTCATTCGGGATTGGCCCTCTCCGACCACTCTAACAGAGCTTCGCAGCTTTCTAGGTCTTGCCAACTTCTACCACAGGTTTGTGCTGGGGTTTTCTCATATTTCTTGGCCCTTGTGTCAAGTCACCAAGGGAGGGGCGAAAGCAAAATTCTTCTGGTCTGAATCTCAACAGAAGGCATTCAGGGAGTTGAAGGATCGCCTCTGCACAGCACCAGTGCTCGCGTTACCAGATTTACAACAACCATTTGAGGTCGAGACAGATGCCTCTGACTATGCTATTGGGGCAGTCCTTACTCAACATGGACATCCAGTGGCATATCACAGTGAAACGCTTTCAGACACAGTCCGGAAGTACCCCACTTATGATAAAGAGATGTATTCCATTGTACAGGCCTACCGACAATGGAAGCATTACATTTTGGGGAAGGAAACGGTCATCCACACAGACCACCGACCCATGCAGTTCATACAGACCCAAGGGAAATTGCAGAATGATCGCCATCAGAAGTGGTCTACTTACCTACAACAGTTTCACTTGAATATCAAGTATAAAAAGGGCAGCACCAATAATGTTGCAGATTGCCTCAGTCGACCAGCGATCATGGCGCTGACCACCGTGCTCAACTCTTGTGGGCACGAGACTTCTGATTGGCCACTTCTCTACAAAAGCGACCCAGAATTCGGCCACACATACCAGACACTCTTGGAGGGTCGGCATGTTGCAGATTTTCACCTCCAGGATGCCCTATTATGCCACCTCGGTCACCTTTGTGTTCCTTCAAGCGAGCGTGCCAAGATGATTTGGGAAGCACACTACAGTCGGGCTACTGGGCATTTCGGGGTCGAGAAAACAGTAGCAGTACTGCAAAATTATTTCTATTGGCCGAATCTTCGACAGGATGTTGGGAAGTACATCCGATCATGTACTGCCTGTGTCATTGCCAAACCGACCATTAATAAGCAAGGCCTCTATACCCCGTTGCCTACCCCTAGTCGACCTTGGAAATCCATCTCCATGGATTACATGTCAGGCCTTCCTTCCACTAAGCATGGAAATGACTATGTTTTTGTGGTCATCGACAGGTTCTCGAAGATGGCCATTATGGTGGCCTGCAAGAAGAATATCACAGCAGAAGCCACTGCTAAACTCTTCTTTGAACGAGTGTGGGTGCACTTTGGGATCCCACAGTCTATCATCTCAGATCGGGACAGTCGGTTTCTCAGCACATTTTGGTCCAGTCTCTGGTCAATGCTGGACACCAAACTCACGAAGTCCACAGCCTTCCATCCTCAAACTGATGGCCAGACAGAGGTTGTCAATAGGATGATTGTGCACATTCTGCGCATGTATAACTCAAAGCATCCACGCACATGGGACGAGAGCCTCCCCTATGTTCAGCACAGCTACAACCGAGCTCTTCACAGCTCCACTGACCATAGCCCTTTTCAGGTGGGTTTGGGATTCCAGCCACTATGCCCCATTGATGTGGCCATGCCACTTGCAGCTACTCACATGAATTCAGCTCATGTCCAGTCCGAAACAGATAAGGCCACCAGCTTCATTGAGCGTATCCAACATATTCGCCAGCAGGTCCATGAAATTCTTGAGAAATCAAATGCCAAGTACAAGCAGCGACATGATCAACATCGGGGGCCACACAAGTTTCAGGTGGGCGACAAAGTCTGGTTGCATTTGCAAAAGGAACGACTTACTGGAGCCTATCGGAAATTGAGACCACTCCGATATGGTCCTTACACCATTACTAAGGCTATGGGAGACAATGCATTTGAGCTCAGCATTCCCCCATTCCTTGGCCTGCACCCAGTGTTCAATGTGGACCACCTTCAGCCATACTTTCCACCATTGCTAGACACATCCGACATTGCAGAATAGCTCAAACCCATAGAATTAAATCCAGATTGCATGGAACAAGCTGCAACTGATCGAATCATGGACACACAGATCAAGAACACTCACCAACAGAATATCCAACTGTATCGAGTTGTCAAAGCAGGCCAACTCCTTCAGCAGGGCAAGTGGCTCACCAGGGAACAAGTTCAGCAGAAGTTTCCTCATCTCATGGAGGAGCTCAACGCAATGGGGACCATTGCTTCCTAAGGGGGGAGGAATGATCCAGGTGGATATTGGTGGCCACCTGCCAAGTCCACCTGGACCCCCACCATTCTCTTTCTCAGCATTTTCAGTTTCCTTAATTGTAGCACAACTTACTATTTTTAGCAGTTTTTCGGGTCCTGAACTTCCGGAGCCGTTTTGAGGCCCTAAACGACGTTTTTTGGGGAATCCGGGGGCAACATGGGTCCATGGGATGGACCGATGTTGCCCGTTCCAACAATGATAGTGCTCGGATAGATCTTTCTAATGAGCTTGTATGCGTCAAACGAAGATCATATACCAAAGTTACGACCCCGGGAAGTTGATGTACCAATTTACCCCAAACGGGGCCCACAGTTTGGCGTTTCATCTCCTAGGGTTAGGTTTTGGAATGTTAAGGGTTTTTCCATTGTTTCTCAACAATAAATAGGCCTTCGAGCCTCATTGTAACACAGTTCAGAGGCATGTAGCCATCACATCTCTTCTCAGAGATAAGCTACCATCGCCCTAGCTGGTTTATTTCCATTTCTGGTTGTAAGCATATTTCAGTATTTTCCATTAATGAAATGAAGTATTATTTCCGCTGCATCTTTGTGTATATGGTTATCTCTGTAATTTGTTGCGTTCCTGTTTAAATCCGGATCAAATGAGCTTGAACCAGGAGAAACTATGCTCATTGGCAGGTTTATTTTTTAACGAGCTTGAACCTTGCGGAAACATTGCTCTTACCAGTCGTTTGAAGATGTCTCTTGGTAGATTTATTTTTTAATGAGATTGAACTCTACTATAACATGTGCTCATTTTCCTTTTTATGTAGGCTAGAAATGACCAAGCTACAAAGCTAGAAAACTAAAAAGCTAAAAGGTTGAGAATGCTAAAAAGCTAAAAAAGTCAAAGGTCGTTTTTCACTTGCATATAAAGGTTTGCATGCCCCCAGGTCTTTCAGAAAAGGAGATTTTCCAAGTTACCATATGGAAGTTCCTACGGTTAGGCAGGATTGTTTCTGTCAGTAGACAAAAATCTCTTCCTTGGCTTTGTCCATCAAAATAGACGAAGGTGAGTGGTGAGCTTCCAATCACATAACATACAAGGAAATACCTGTTTTAGATTGATCACATATCCAACAAGGAAATGATTTTTCAATCTAATCGTATAACCTTTCAAGGAAATATCTGCTTCAGACTAATCACATAATCTACAAGGGAATGTTTTTTCAGTCCAACCATATGACCTTCAAGAAAATCTCTCTTTTCCTCTAGGTTCGCCTATCGAAGTAGGCCAGGGTGGATTCCCCCTAAAATCCATTACATTCACCGAACTACTCCCAGTAATTAAGTGGATGGAATGAACGTTGAAGAGACATTGTTGACGCAAAGAGACCATTTAGGGATGATGGCTGATTCATAGTTGTGTTTGAACTAGGAAATGAAAGCTGGTCAACTAATTGCACTAGTTTTCCTTCATGCAGAAAACACATCACTCGAAAGAGTGTGGAAACAATTGTTTCCATGCTATATATATAGTCACGTCCAAGGAGTAGACTGTAATCTAAAGGCCCTTGAACTACCATCACGTTCAAATGAACGATTTTCTTTCTCAAAGTTATCAGTAACTTTGGAAGGATCCCTAATGGTCGACTGGTTCCTTTGTTGAAGCCTGACAAATTTTGTTTTTCAGGAAAAAACGATGGTGAACTAAGCACTTTCCAAGTAGTTGAGAAAATGATACTCACCGAAGCCCCTTCATCTATGATAGTTGATTCCAATCAAAGAAAATGACTAGACTACTTGGAGGAGGTACCAGATAAACGGTTGGATAAACCTCATGAACTAGGGGGTTTTCTTCCTGTTGTAAAGGAACGAGTAGATTGCCCCCAAGTTCACTAGACTCTGTATTGACAAAAAGAATTTGAACGGTGTCGTTCTCATTCTCTTTGGAAATTGTATCATCCGAAGGTGGTCCTTCTGAAGGCAAGACTGTGTCGACTACCATCTCGACCTATTGACTTTGGTCTGATATGGACTCAGAAGGTTCACTTTCAATGACAGGAATTTCTACTGACAACTGAGTTGTGTCAGTCGGGTTTTCAACTAGCGATGGACTTGGTAAGAGTTTCTTGTATCCAGGCAGAAGCTGCTGTGGTGAAGCAGGAAAATTATGAAGGATTCTCTTAGCCTCATTTAGAAAAGGACAACGGGGAAGGTGATGGTCTCCCTCACATAGTAGACATGGAGGTTTGACCTTTCTTTCCTGTCCAGGACTTTCATTTTCACTAGTTGACAGTGTGCTATCAATCTGATTGCCAGAGGTTGATGACACTGGATGGTGCGAATGTGGAGACCACTCTCTTAAGATCCGCGAAATGCAAACACAATCTCGATGAAAATGGTTTGCTTTGCAAATTAAACAAGGATATCTAGGAGATTTAATGTGTGGATTTTCACCAGATGATTCATTGTTGCCCCATTGTTTAACTGGCTTCTTCTTCTTTTTCTGCTTCCCTTTCTTCTTTTTCTCAGCTACTTGGTTTTTAGTGTCACTAGTTTCACCAAGTGAAGAGGAAGAAGGGGAGGGAGAAACAAGTGAAGTAGAAGGTGAAGGGACAAATTCAGTATCATTTGGTTTCTGAGAAATTACGGTGTCTTGAACGATAGAGGTCGAGAATAACCATACTGGCAGGCCAATTGTGATTCCCGGAAGGGACAATGTAGCCATGTATGGAGCACCAATATCTCCCTAAGAGGAGAAAGGACTAGGCTTCCCCCAAGAGGGGTTCCTTGATTGAACTCCATTATCTCAAACTAAGATCAACGAAGGAACAGAGACGTTATTCTGATTCAAATAAATTTTAAGACACTTTGATGCAACTTTGCTTTTTCAATTTTTAAGAGTCGAGAAAAAGCTAAAGAGTCACCTTCTATTTTTAATGAGCATGAAGTGACAAGTGCTTAGATGAACCTTTTCTTTTAGGGAGTCGAAAGGAGCGAAAGTGACTACTCTAGAAATCTAGACAGAGGGATTACCAAACCAATCACAAAACTGCAAAATACACCTTAGTGATAAATGATAGAGAAATCACCAAGGACTTATGTATGACAGTCAATTGTGTTCAATGCATTGCGATCGATAGGGTGGCAGACACGGCTTCCTAAGGATAAAGGATATCAACCTATTGTGGTCTCCCAATATATACTCGATGTTACGGGGAGCACAAGTCCATACTGGCACTTGTCGTATCAAAGAGGAGGAATCACCCAACCTTCAATGAAAATGATAGTTACCAGGTTATACGACGCCGGAACACGTCTCTAGCCTAGACTTCTAGATGTTTTGCGTTAGGTTCCAAAGCGCTTTTATGTTCATTGAGATTTATTTTAGAGTTGACATTGCTCAGAAGTTTGTCTTTCAAGGTTCACTACGTGATGTGGATGTAAATTCCTAAATATGCAGTCTAAAATGATAAACAGTCATTTATTTTGTTTTAGCAATGAAAATCCTGGCTACTAAGGAAAGAAGAGTATGATTCTTTCAGCATAGAGCAAAGAGCACACACTAAATGCACTTTTACTAAGTCATCTTTCGCACACAGTCTAAATGCAAATGCAAATGCATGAATTTTCTTTTCATTTCCTTAATGTGAGAATGCTCAAAAGGAAAACTAAGTACAGATCTGAACTATTTTCTTCAAAGCGACATTTTGACAATTTCTTTTCAAAAAATGAAAGGAAGACTAAAACGACACTTTTCGATTTTGAATGGAAAATTTCTTTCAACACTTCAAATATTAACAATCTTGAAATCAAATATAATGACAAAAGTATAATCGACTATCTAGAGGAGGAAGACTTTACGACGCTCTTCTTTTTGACTCAAAATGACAGTTACGACACCATAGAAAATTTTAGGGGTGAATGTTCGCCCTTTGGCGAAATTAAGGGGTTTTAAATTTTTAGTGGGCGAATATTTTGTATCATAGTACATTTTTACAAATCACCTCAAATAGCCCACCTTATTTTAAGGGAGAGGGTAAAAAAGGTAAATTTAGCCCTTGAAATTAGGAGTTACAACCTTCCATTCGCCCATATTCAAGAATAGGTTTTATTTAAGTGAATCCTATGGGCCAAAGGCCCAAATACAATATTTATAAAAGAGGTATGGTAAATTAATAAAAATATAAATAAATGAGAGATATGGTAAATAAATAAAACATTTTTTATATTTACTCCATAAGTCACCTTATATACATGCAAGGGTGTAAACAAATAAAAATATAAGTAAAGTGAAGGTATGGTAAATAAATAAAATGTCTTTTTATACTTACTCAAAAGGTATGGTAAATAAATAAAAATATAAATAAACTAGATGCATGGTAAATAAATAAAACCTCTTTTTATATTTAGTCCATAACCATCATTCTATTTATGAAGGCTCAAGAAAGAGATTTTAGTTAAGTGAATCCTATGGGCCAAATACCATATTTGTAAAAGAGGTATGGTAAATTAATAAAAATATAAATAAACGAGAGGTATGGTAAACAAATAAAACATTTTTTTATATTTACTCCATAAGTCACCTTATATTTACGAACACTTAAAAAATGCCTTATATTTAGGTGAAACCTATGGGCAAAATACTATGGGACAAATACCATGGACTAGATTGTTATTAATACCATGCAAAAAAGCATTATTAACCCTAATATTAGTATTAATAAAAATAAAACTAAAAATGGCACATGGTATTGACCCATGGTATTCACCTGGAATGTAGCCTATTTAAATGGGGGAATTAAACCAGCATAGATCCATCTTTACTCTGGATCTACTAACCCCTGAGAGGTATCAAATATCGTGATATGCAAACTAGCATAGAGTGAAAAAATATTTGATCCGATCAAGAGTAAAAATGGATGTTGTAATTTAATGTATGTTAAACATTTTAGCTTGGTTAAAATAAAAAATAAAATAAAAATCAACTATTAATTTTATTAATTTTTATAAATTGCTAATAGTAATTTTTAAGCTCCAGGTTTATGATAACCCATGGTATTGACCCATGGTAATACCATGGTATTCATGTGAGCATAGACTATTTAAAGGGGAAATTCTATCATCTTAGATCCATCTTAATTCTGGGTCTACCAAGTGCTCAGAGGGATAAATAGATTTCATCCCCCTAAGAGTGGTAGATGTGGAGTTAAGATAGATATAGGTTGGTTTTTATGATAATGAAGATATTAAATATACTTAGGAAATTATATTGTAAAAAAATCTTAAGGTGAATGGTTAAAGCATAGACATTGGACAAGTATATTTGTATACTTCTGTTTTAAACTGAAACAAATCCAGCGCTAAAAGGAATGGATTGATTGCACTATTCATCCTTCTATAACTTTCCAACATATGCTGGAGTAAACAGATTGTAATTTGGGTAATTTTTCTAATTGCAAAAAGGAACATATTTGTGTATTGGCAGGGTGGTTACGAGGTCCCTAGAAGTGATGAATTTGAATTTTTCTTGGTTTTATATATAGTATTAGGTTTTTTCTCATGCTTTCTGTGAATGGAACGGGTGAATTTTATCCTACACCCACTAGGTTATCGATATGTAATTTCGGTAATTTTGGTTTCAAAAGATATTTTAAAGAAATGCAATGATTGTGTTTGTGTATTCAATAAACACAAGATTTTATAATTGAGTAAAATATTCACCATGCCTAGCGAGAGATTCGCCAAAAAATTATATATACATATCATATTATTGATAAAATCGCCTTCCATTTTTCCTATATACCATGGAGATTCCCCCATTTATTATACATGTAAATTTAGGGGGGGTTCTTAAAATTTTCCTTGTATGACACTTTCTTGCATCAAAAACGATAGTTCAATTAAGCTACTTTAGGCAAAGGAGGACAGTAAATGATGGACAAATACATAAAAAAAATTACAAATCCTAATCAATGGAGGTTGAATCATGTAAAGGAAGGAGGCTTTAGCAATGAGATACTGATCATGAATAACAAAACTATTGAATAAAGCACAAAATCAGGAGGAAAAAACCAACTTTCAAAGAGAGAAACAATATCACTCAATCATCGGACCTGCAACACAAGGAAATAGGGATTCATCTCACCTGAAACACATGGGAGGTGTAATGGATACAGGCTGCCCAGTTACAGACAGTGTGATGGACCAGGGAGCGAAACTAAGTTTGGCTTTTGCTTAAAATTTGTAGCTAAGTTCAGTGATTTAGGTTGAGTTATGATGGATAGTAAAAACAAAGTATAGGGGTATGATCTTATGAGGTTATTGAGCTACCACGAGGGCACTTAGGATTCTTGTAAGTCAGATGTTTTAGTTCATAAACCAACCTGGAGATTGACTGAAGTAGCATTCATCTACTTCGCAATTGCATAGCAAAGGCAGTTCGAAGGCTAGCTGGATAACTTCAGGTGTTGTATGTAGTTTATAAAGAAAACAACAGTAACAAACAAACAAACTATTCGATCCCCAGTGGAGTCGCCATTTTTTTTCCAGGAAAACTAGTGTCAATTCGAACTTCTAGTCCCACTAAGATGGGTAGCTATCTTAGAAACAAACAATCAAAGCAATTCAAGATTTCCTTTAAGTGTAATAGATAAGAGGGAAGAAAAGAGGACCAACCTGGATCTTCCGCTTTGATCCTTGCTTGATTTCTCTTTCCCTTGATAGAATTTACACTCCTCTCCTACTTGTCCCGCTTTAAAGAGTACCTGTAGAGTCAAAGTAATAGAAAACCATCAAAGCATCTCTATCTAAAACATCATAAACAATGAAGAATCAGAAACACATTGACCTTAAAATTGCATTCATAAACAATAAGATTCACAAGCACATGAATATATGGAGGAAAACACAAAGAACTTTATTAATAGTAGAAGAGAGGATTACAACCCAGCTGTTTGATCCAGCATCATTCTCCCAGCATAGAAGCCCTCTTCACCTCATGAAAAGCGATATCACCCAACAATACAATGCCTATTATCACAGATAAACCAACAACACTTCCTTATAAATTACAAAATTCCAGCCCCTATATCTCTTAGATGAGGGATCCATTTATAGATGTCTTGCAAGGGTATGAGTTAGCTCTAGGTTTTTGATTACTATCATTCCACTGATATTTATTGGTTCCACTTGGAGATTTCATTGATCTCTTACTCATCCCTGGGCAAATTCAGAGAGGAAAGTGTCTTGGGAGAAGTTTCTGGAAGATTCCATGAGCTTCCACTTAACCAATTGTCTCTGCCATTTGTCTATTCTCACTCATCGCACCTTACAGAAGGCCATTTTAGTAGGCATCGTACCTGGCTAGTGTAGCAACCAGTGTGCATTGCATCTTGACAATGGAGCAGTCAGTATGGTCCAATTTTGGCCAGTTCTGAGTGGTTTTTCGGGTGGAACTTCTGGGAAATAATGTAATCAGTTGACCATGATCCTTTAGGGTATGAAACAACACTTTTAGGGACTAAAGAGCCCTTGGTTTATGGACATATGAGTTTGGGGTTGCAGTGCCCAAATATGTCGATAACAGATATCTCTTGGTGCTTAGTAGATCCAGAGTTAAGATGGATCTAGGCTGCTATTAAAACAAAAACAACTCAATCCAAAAAAATATTTATCGTTAAATAAAAAAGTGTGATAATATTTAATTTAAAAAAGGCATTTTAAAAAATTGAGAAAAAACAAGAGAAAAAAAAATAGTAAAAATGAATCTCATTTTTTAAATTAATTAATTTTTAACAAATAGGTAGTAGGAAGACTTGTAATAAAATCTAAACATTATTAATTTTATAATTAAAATGTTAGATAACTAATGTTTAAATACTTTAAATTTATAATCAAAAAATATATATAATATTTGAATAAGCCTTTGAATTTTATAATTTCAATAATAAGTCCAATAAATTTTGTCATTCTTGTGAGCATCACTCAATATGATAAGTGTTACGTGGATTATTCAAAATAGTGATAAAGTGGTCACTTTAGATTGTTAGTCATGGATATGGGTCATAGATTGTTATGAAACTAGCTCACAAAAAGATAGAAAAGAGAGATCCACGCCTTAGAATTCAGCCTCTTCGAGGGGGCAACCTCCTTTACATTACATAAATGAACAATTCTTGGATGATACAAATGACAAAACCTCCTTTCTATATATAGGAGTCTAAGGAGTCACAATATAATCCAGCCGACCTAACAATAATAATATAAATCCACAAAAATAACAATAGAGGAATTCTATGGGGCACAAAAATAATAATATGGGGGTAATAGGGGCACAGCAATATAAATAAGGGGTATAACTACAATAGTAATGGGGTAATCACTAGTATTATAGGGACCCAACATGCCCCTCTCCTTCATAATAGTGTTGTCCTCAACGCTTGAGTAGTTCTGGATACTTCTGCATAAAATTCTCATCCTCCCATGTGGAATCTTCAGCGGATAAGTTCTTCCACTTGATAAGATACTCTGAAATCGATCGATTTCGTAGCTGTCGAGTTCTTGTTTCTATGACTGCTTCCGGTTCCAATATAATTTTTCCTTCCTCGTCAAGTTCTGGCAATATTGTTTGAACTGGGAGCTTGTCGCCTATAACCTTCTTTAAACATGAAACATGGAAAACTGGGTGCAATCGAGAAGCTGCAGGAAGCTCCAATTTGTATGCCATAGTACCAATCTTTTCAACACCTTGTACGGACCATGTACGGTGATATTTATTATCCTTCTTAGCTTGCTTTAGGGACATTTGCTTATATGGTTGTAGCCATAGGAATACCCAATCACCTACATCAAAACTTCTTTCACTGCGATGTTGATCTGCCTGTTGTTTCATTCTATTTTGTGCCAACACGAGGTTATCCTTTAAGAGTTGGAGGACTTGTTGTTGATGTTCGATGTGATGTTCCACTGCTTGAACCTTAGAATTTTCTCTTAAATATGATGTGATTGATGGTGGTTGGTACCCATAAAGTGCCATAAATGGGGTCATTTTTGTTGCTGTATGGAAGGAAGTGTTATACCACCATTCAGCCAGAGGCAACCATTTGACCCATTGTGTCTGTTTATCAGATACAAAGCAACGAAGATATCCTTCCAAACATTTGTTTACTATCTCAGTTTGCCCATCAGATTGAGGATGATAAGATGAGCTATGAGCTAACTGAGTACCAAGACAAGAAAATAATTCTGTCCAAAAATTTCCAGTGAAAATGGGATCTCTGTCACTTACAATAATCTTTGGGTTTCCATGTAGCTTTTGAACTGTTTCCATAAATGCAGTAGAAACTGTACTGGCTTTAAATGGATGTGATAATGCACAAAAGTGTGCATACTTGGTAAGTCTGTCAACTACCACCATGATGACACTCTTTCCCTCAGACTTGGGTAAACCTGTGATAAAATCCATTGAAACCTCCTCCCAACGTTGGCTTGGAATGGATAAAGGTTGTAATAGACCCGGTGTCTTAATTGTTTCAACTTTATTTTGTTGGCAAACCAAACATTCCGCCACAAACTTTTGAATATCTGATTTAAGGCCATCCCAAAAAAATTCCTTCTTAACCCTGTGGTAAGTTTTTAAAAATCCTGAGTGCCCTCCTAAGGGAGAAGTGTGCAATTCCATAAGAATCTTTTGTTTTAGCTGGGAATTCTTACAGAGGTATAAGCGATCTTTGTACCATAACGAATCATTTTGCCAGCTAAATGTATCAGAAGTACTGGAATCTTGTTGTAGCTTTCGAATAAGTGCCCACACTTCTTCGTCATTCTTCCATTCCTCCTTTGCTTCGTTTATCCAATCTGGTTGGATAATAGAAATGGCACACAACAATGCTTCCACATCCTCATCCTTTCTTGAGAGTGCATCTGCCACCACATTTTGCTTCCCTTTTTTGTAGATGATTTCAAAGTCATAACCCAACATCTTTGTGACCCACTTTTGTTGCTCTTCAGAGGATAATCTTTGTTCTAAAAAGTATTTAAGGCTATCATGATCCATTTTTACCTTGAAGTGTCTTCCCATTAGGTAGGGTCGCCATTTCTTAAGTGCATGGAGTATTGCCAACATTTCCTTCTCATAAATAGCTTTTCTTAAAAACTTTCCCTTGATTGGACGACTTTCAAAAGCAATGGGTCTTTCATCTTGCATTAGAACAGCACCAATTCCATTTCCTGAAGCATCACATTCCACAATAAAGGTTTTTGTGAAGTCCGGTGTAGCTAAGACCGGTGCTTGGCACATTGCCTCTTTAAGATGTTTAAAGGCCTTTGTTGCTTCCGGAGTCCATGAAAATGAATCTTTCTTCAATAATGTTGTTAGAGGTGCTGCTATTCTCCCATAATTCTTAACGAACTTGCGATAATACCCTGTCAACCCAAGAAATCCTCGCAGATGCTTTATGGATGTGGGGATTTTCCATTCCTTAATGGCTTTAATTTTGCTAGGGTCTACCTTAACTCCTTCATGAGATACAATATGACCCAAATATTCCACCTCCTGGACTCCAAAGAAACATTTGGATCTTTTTGCATATAATTGTTTCTCCTCCAATAGTTGTAGCACCTTGTCAACATGTTCAACATGATCCTTCCAAGACTTGCTGTAGATTAGTATATCATCAAAAAATACTAACACAAATTTTCTAAGGAATGGTTTGAAAATTGAATTCATCAAACCTTGAAATGTTGAAGGTGCATTGGTAAGGCCAAAAGGCATGACCAAAAATTCATAATGACCCTCATGAGTTCTAAATGCCGTTTTCGAAATGTCTTCAATCTTCATTCTGATTTGATGATATCCCGAACGAAGATCCAACTTGGTGAAGTAAATTGATCCATGCAATTCATCCAGTAATTCATCAATGACAGGAATGGGGAACTTATCTTTAATAGTGAGCTTGTTGAGCTCCCTATAATCTGGACACATGCGCCATGATCCATCCTTCTTGTGCACCAATACTACTGGAGCTGAGAAAGAACTTTGACTCGGTTGAATTATACCAGCCTCTAGCATTTCTGCAACCATACGTTCAATTTCACTTTTTTGGACATATGGATATCTGTACGGCCTGATGTTTGGAGGAACACTTCCTGGAATCAGATGAATAGCATGATCATGATCACGCATAGGTGGGAGACCTTTGGGAGTCTCAAATACCTTGGAATGATTGTCCAGGACTTTTTGGAGATCTGGAGAAATAGATGATTCCAATGTGGAAACATCTAGCGAACATAATTGTGCAATTACACCTCTTTGCTCCTTTTTTAGAAGCTTTGTCATGCCATTAGAGCTGATTATCTTTCCTGGTTTCCCTGCAATACCCCTTAATTCAACTTCCTTTCCTTCCACAGAAAATTTCATGAAAAGTTCTTGAAAATTAAAAGCTATTGTACCCAAGGATTGTAGCCATTGGACTCCTAGTACAACATCAGCACCTCCCATTGGAATGGAAAGCATTGGGCTAGTCAATACATATTCTCCCATGGATAGCTTGATATTATGGCACTTTCCAGAACAATTTATTGTTCCTCCATTTGCAATCATCACTTGACACTCTGGTGCTGGATATAGGAAGCAATTCAATTCTTTTGCTACCCTACAATGAATAAAATTGTGGGTGCTTCCTGAATCAATCAACACTATTACCTTTTTCTTCTTGATTTGTCCTTCTATCTTGATGGTTTGAGGAGTGGTAATTCCCGCCAATGCATTACAAGATATGGTCGGATTTATTTGTTCTTCATCTAGGCTTTGTTCCTGGAATATATTCTCTTCTTTTGACCTTTCTTGCTCCTTTTCTTCTTCCTCTTCACAATCTATGTAGAATAATTTCTTCTCAGCACACTTATGACCTTTTGTGTATTTGCTATCACAATTGTAACAAAGCCCTTTTGCTCTTTTTTCTTCCAATTGTTGTGGTGTCAACCTTGTAGGTTGTGGAAGACTATGGGCAACAACACTTCCGTCTTTATAGTTGTGAATGGTATGCTTCCTAGTTGCCATAATTTTGCTTTCCATTTTTCTTGCTAACCTGAATGCCTTCTCTAATGAATCAGGTTCCCAAAGGCGCACATCATGTTGGATATTATCCTTTAAAGACCCTATGAACACATCAATCCTATGCTCCTCTGGAATATCTTTTACCCTTATGTTCAATTTTTGGAACTCCTCAATGTGCTCCATTATTGAACCCTTTTGTTTGAGACTTATCAATTGGCTAAAAAAAGTGTTGCTTTTTGTATCCTCATAATGTGCTATCAATTCTTCCGTAAAAATTGCCCAAGTGATAAATTGTTTACGAGAACAAAGCCATTGATACCATACAAACTGATTTGGTTCCAAATATAAAGTTGCCATACGTACCTTTTGTGTGTTTTGCACATTATTGAGATCGAAGAATTGCTCCATCTGTAATATCCATGTGGCGGGATCCTTGCCATCAAACTTCCTCATATCGATTTTTGGAATGTGGTGATTCTTCGATCCAACATTAGCGTCTATGGAATCATGATTAACATTTCTTTTGTTCTCATCATGAGTTTCCTTTACTACCTTTTCACCATTAGTAAGTATTTCTTGTAGAAAATTAGTCAAATCTGTCTTCAAATATGCCATGCCTGTCTTCAAATTTGTGTTCAAATCTATCTTCAAATTGTCCATCTTAGCTTCCATGCCATTTATCTTAGCATCTGTTAACTTTTGTGAGCGTGACATTTGTTGCACTTGTTCTTGTAATTTTGATATATCATGTAGCATTTCTTCCTCTTCTTCATGAGTCATGCTAGAGCTTTCAGGTTCCTTACTAGGTGTTTGCATTTTCTTTCCTCGAGGCATTAGTTACTCATAATAATGCTCTACTATGCCCTTTGAATTCCTTCAAAATAAATTTTCAAACCAAGCTTAAGCAAAAATTTAAAAAATCTACACACCTTTTTTCACTTTGTAGGAGATCGATATTGTCTCTGATGTATCTCTGTACTTTCCAGTCATCTAGTTCTGAACTTGTGATCTATAGTAGCTCTCTGTGTCCTCTTTCCAATGCCACAAGTCTGACCCAAATTGGATTCTCCAAGGAAGAGTTATGCGAAATCTCCCACAGTGACTTGATTATAGACTAGTTCAGTAGAGCTAACTTGTACGACGTGCCGCGAGTCACTGTTTCGACCTTTGGATCTAAAAAACACCCACAAGAAACTACAGTCCGTCCTCTTTCTGTACCTTTTTACGAAATTTCCGATCCTCAGAGAGAAAGTTATGACAATTTTCCCCAGGTCACCTATTTTGAATGTAATTCAGGAGTCTGCAAAAAGACCAACTTCCTCAGATCATATCTCCGAAAATATCACGCGAAAAGCTCTGAAATTCGGACCCAAGGTTCAGCGCCAATTCTTCTCAAATGGGTTTTTTTTGCGACTTCTGAAACATCACAGAAAAAACTTTATAGCGAAAATTCCACGATGACCTGTTTGGAGCAGCGAAACCCTAGAATCCAAAGCTCTGATACCAAATGTTATGAAACCAGCTCACAAAAAGATAGAAAAGAGAGATCCACGCCTTAGAATTCAGCCTCTTCGAGGGGGCAACCTCCTTTACATTACATAAATGAACAATTCTTGGATGATACAAATGACAAAACCTCCTTTCTATATATAGGAGTCTAAGGAGTCACAATATAATCCAGCCGACCTAACAATAATAATATAAATCCACAAAAATAACAATAGAGGGATTCTATGGGGCACAGAAATAATAATATGGGGGTAATAGGGGCACAACAATATAAATAAGGGGTATAACTACAATAGTAATGGGGTAATCACTAGTATTATAGGGACCCAACATAGATTAATGGCTTAATTTACATGGATAATCCTAAAAATAATGTCTCATGTGTTGAATTGTGAAAGTCCCTCAATGCTTAAAATAAAAGAGTCAAAGGGGCACTAAGTGAATAGTTCATAAGGCACAATACTTTTTAAGGTTTTTCAAATGAGGTAGTAAGCTAAGTTGGCTTGATTGTAGGGAAATCTCCACAATTCAACACATTTAGGTCAAAGGAGTCATGGGATGGATGACCTTCTGGGAAGTCTTGGTTTCTGAGTGAAAGCCCTAAATGTGATAATTGATGTCATGTGATTCACTTTGCGTTTTTCAATCTCACTTCTTCACACCTTTGAACATCATTCAATGCAATGAGTTCTAAGTGTACTATTTAAAATCATGAAAAATTGGTTAGTTGAGACTAATACTCATGAATATGGGTCATGGATTAATGACTTATTCTATGCACATAATCGTGAAAGTAATGTCTCATATGTTGGATTATGAAAGCCCCTATGATTGATATTTGAGCACTACATTATTTTTTATCATTCATGTTGGAAAAATAGAGAAATCAACTTATAGGAAAAAATTTAGCAATAGGACCCAATTTGGAGAATTGACGTCATAAATGTTCAAGGGCCAACTTGAGGCTTTAAATGGTATTTTGTTTTTTGGTAAAATGTTGCCACATAAGTGTTTCACCCCATACAATTATTATACACTAAAATGCATTTCTAAGAGTGCAAGAATAATGTCAATTGAAGCTCAAATGAAAACGTTATGCCTCCTGAAATTTGGCATACTGTGTTTAACCACCATAATTCGAGAGGATATATCAAACCCCATTACTCATGGAAAAGGGACTAGCCATATGGGAACTATGAAGAAGACTCTAGAAGGTTAGGGTTGAAATTATATTGAGGGTTGAATGGGTCAAATTTAACCCCTAGTTGGCTATTAGGTTATGTTATAATTCTGCCACTAGGAGGAAAAGCCCGTTTGATTCTATTTTAGTGAATTTTTTGTTAGTTGAGTGGAATAACTAAGAGTGGATAGACAAGGGGGGAAATAGAGAGGGTTTGTGTTATGTAGTAGCCCACGGGCCATAGGTCCCACTCTATATTTTCACCAATTCCATTTAGAGAAAAAGGGAGTAGAGTAGCTTGACCTTCCAAATGGGTTTTCTCCCTAAATGGCTTCCCAAGTCATATATTGGTGTTATTATGGTTTGTGAGTGATTATTTTCTCTAGTCTCTACTTTCCACATTATATATATTGGAAGCATAAGTAGAAAACATTAATTTAAAAAATCCATAAATTCGAAGGAAATTAACCCTCTAAGTATAAAATTTGGATTTCAATATATTTTATTAGTTTTATTGTGACAAACTATCCAGTGGAATATCCAAGAAAGTTTATGGATCATATTAGTATCAAAGTAGGTTTCTTTGGGTATATTGTGGGGAGTTATGGGGGATTAAACTAGTTTATGTAAAAAGTTAGAAAACCCTAGAAATGGTTGATGAATCTATTTTTGATAACCATCAAAATCTGGCAAAGGAGAGATTTTGTAACCACTCCTCCTTCCACCCCCTTAAGGATTCTCAAGATGCGGAAGGTGTTAACTACTTGATTTAATGCAAACTCCATGTTTTGTTATGAATATAGGATTACCAAAACCCTCATTTTTAAAAGTATGCATAAATTAATTATGACATTACCATTGTGAACATCTCGTTGAGAGATTTCCGATGATATAAAATTTACCTCAATCTCAATTCCAAATCAAGATTTGGGCTATTAACAAAGGCCATATCATCACAAGGACGCCATGTGACACTCACATGGTCTCCTCCCTGCTCACATGACACCACCACACCATTTGTGGTTTGGTTTTAGTTTACCACAGCATGAGACCAACACTTCCATCCATTGCACTACGTGTCTGAGGTGGAGCCCACCAGTCCACGTCATCTCAACGTCTCAGCATCGAGGGATCCTTGCCTCCTTCTACTCTAACTTTAATTGGAAAATGTTGAGGTTTGAGGTTTCAGACTCGAGATGTAGCCCATCAGTCCACATCATCTCAAGGTATTTTCATTGGGGCTTTCCTTATCTCCTCATGCTCAAGCAATTTGGGGCCCATGACTAAGGACTGATATTGACCCACTGGAATTGGGTCCCTCCACAGGTTGGCTCTCGTGACTCTCCCCAAGGTCCAATGAATCAAAGGCATAGTTCCAATAACCAATTTTTTGTCCTAGTCCTACTCCCTTCCTTTCTTTGCACATATGTTATGTTTGAGCCTCCACTGAAATGGATGGTAACACATATCCTCCAACAAGGGTTTCGAGTTTGGATAATGGAGCGGGGGCACTCTATTCATCTTATTCTTTTATCATATATAGGAAGTTTGACACTAATCCAAACCACCCCCTACCACTCCCCTTGTTTTTTAAACTTTGATCATGAGACGATCCCCTCAATTGATCTCGATTGTCGATCTCTAGGTTGCTCTCAACTTCATACTTTTGAAAATCTCAGTGGTCCAAAGATGCACGAGCCCAATAGGGTCCAACACAAGCCATGTCATCAAGCCACCTTATCTTGGCATCATATTCTTGGCATTCCCACACAACTCCTCATTTTGGAACCCAAAATCCCAAAGGCCTGAGAGTTTTCTACGGCCCATAACTGGCTTGATGATGTCATGTCAGGTTGTCCCTCTCCCCCTAACCTCTCCACTTAAAGTCTCTTAAGGGTTCAGTGATCTGATGGAAATTTTCTATTGGCTAGGTTCCACCATAGGATCAGCCCTCTTGTTCCCTTTGTACACCTTTTATGAGTTTCACTATAGCTAATAGGGCGATGTCCAAGACCATTGTGGACACTACTTAACATGCTTCCCTTGGGGGGAGGTTTTTCCCATAGGTCTTAGCGTCAGACTCGTGCCCAAGAATTATTGTGTACATATCACCAATTATTCTACCTCGTTGGTTCCAACAAATAGAAGAAACGCCAAGTTGGGTTTTATAAAATAGAAAGGTCACTTCCCCCTGCGCAATTCCTAGTGTATTGAAGCACACAACCCCTGAGGTCCCATAACTTTGCTTTCAATCAATTATATGTATCAGAAAGAGGAAACCCCAAAATGACAAATTGCTACAACCTATGACCCACATCTCTAAAGCCCTGAACTCTGATTTACTGATCTAGAATGAGAACAAGGGGCACAACCAACAACCCAAAATACACTATAGAGAAAACATGAGAAATGGCATGGCTCCAAAAATCAATTCACAAAGTCTATATCAAAGGAGAAGCATATAAAACAATCTAGCTCTACTACAATGCTACAGTTTGATCAAACTCATCCTCATAAACATATATGCTCAATTAACCATCCTAAATCCATCTTAACTCTAGATCTACCAAGCGTTGAGAGGGATCAAATCTCTTTTTACTCTAAAAGAGGTTTGCACCTCAAGAGATTTAATCATTATTGGTCCTTGGTAGATCCGGAGTTAAGATGGATCTAGGCTAGTTTCTTACATAATATGATTTTTATATGGTGGACCCTCTTTTATTAATTACATAATTAGTTTTCTAATAATACTTTTTAATTTTTGTTTCTTTATGTGATAATTGAGTAGTTGACATAGTCGAATATTATCTCCTCCACCCAGTTTCAAATCTTATAGGGAACACTTTTGGCCCCTTGTGATAAGGCTCAAGGAATAGCCCCCCGCCACCCTCGTGGAGACTTGACTCTTGCAAAGTCATAAATTACTAGTATATATGGCTTATAGGTTATTGGATACACTTCTGGTATTATAATGGAAGTCATTAAGTTTGATGTTGGACCTAGCCCAAATGACTTGAACAAGTTACACATTCACCATCATCATAATAATAATAATAATAATATTTTTTTTTTAATTATTTTTTTATTAATCAAACAATCGACATAATAATATTATTCATTTATTTATATTTACATGGTTATTAATTATTATTATTATATATATATATATATATATATATATATATATATAAACTTCTTTTTAAGACATTTCATTTCAAATATTTAGTATAAAAAAAAATTTAAGCCATATTTAAATCTAGAATACTAAAAAATTTATAATTTTTTTATTTATTTAAATTTCAGATTTAAATCTATAGAAATATTAAATCTTTTAAATTACAATCTGTTTTAAAATGCAAAAAAAAAAAAAAAACAAAACAAACTATTTAAAAAAATAATTATCTTTTTTCCTAAATTTACTCACCATAAAAATTATTAACAATTAAAAATTATTTTTAAATATTTCATCAAATTTTAAAATAAAAACCATGAGAGATTCAATATATGATCAACCGCTAAAATTTCGATTTATACATCTAATTTAATTACTACTCATTGTTGTTTTTGGAATCCAAAATAATGAAACATGGTTCTTAATAATTTAAACATTTAAACTAAGTTAGCTTTGGATATTTCACAAGCGTGAGGGAAATTTTTTTTAAAGCAAAATTTATAAAAAAAAATTAATTAAATTATTACATCTGAGCCATTTACAATAATATTAAAACATGTTTTTTAATAATTTAAACTTTTAAACTTTGTTGAGACATTTCATATTACGCGTTTTCTAAAGAAAAAAATTTAATAGAAGAGACTCTACTCCATAAAATAATAATAATAAAAATTAAATAAGATAGATAAACATAATAGTTGATGTAATCGGTTAATCGCTCAAGATTTAATGATAAGATTGAAATTATGCTTTTTATTGATTACTAGTGAGTAATTTGAAGTGGTGTGATTTTCTTTGATTAACAATGACGAGTCAGCTTGTATTTGTTGATAGTAGCTAATGATGGCTCTCCCCACTATTGATTTCACAACTATATTAAATATTGCACAATAAAAAAACTTTTTTTTTGCATTACCAAAGTTGTTAATTGTTAGGGTTGTTCTAGTAAACTTGACTTAGTCAAGTTACCCATGATTTCTAGGCATCCATGGTTTTTCCCATAGTATTCATCTTCGATGAAGCCCATTTAAAAGATGGATAAACCAATGGTAAATTGTCTCAGTGGCCACTGGGTAAAATAATGGTGTCTTTAGACACCACCATCTCTCAGTGCTTTGTGATCCTAACATCTAGTATTGGAGCCAAAGGTAGATCGAGAGATCTAGATGCAGAAGCTATGTGAAGGTGTAGTTTGCAGTGAAGATTTCATATAAATATTGGTGAAGCCCATTGCATAGAATTCGCTTGTTGCAAAGAATAAGGCCACTCTAATGGCCAAGAAGAAGCTACCCAAGGAAGGAGCTAGCTAACGTATAAGAAAGTCACAGTGGCAGTGGAGGCATAATACGTCGTTGAAGTCGGTTGGTGCAAAAGAAGGATATAGCAGTGGCTGTGGTCCTAGACATGGTGTTGAAAATAGCAACAAGAAATGCTAAAAATAGAAGTGCTAAAAATAAAATTGCTATAAATAACATTTCGCGATACATTCCAATTTTAATTAATCCATAATTGAGAATTAAAATTCGAATTTGATCTTAGCAACTGTTTGTAAAATAATTAATTAATTCATCTTGAGTTAATTAGTTGTAGAAAATCAAACATGAAGTCTATGTGAAGATATGCAACAGTTTCCCCTTTGACTGAGGAAGTTATCCCTTGATTAAGGAGATCATAATAAGTTGTACTTTGAGTTGTAATTAGTTAGCTCAGTTAACTGAGTTAAGTCCAATTAGATTAGTTCCAACAGTTTGTGGAACTGATTGTGAGTTCAGTTAGTTAATGCATGCATGCATGTAACTACTGCACTTCAGATAACCAAATATTCTCTCATAAATAACTCATGCATGTTAGTTCAGTCAGAGACATATTTGAGATTAGATGACAGGACAATGTACTATCAGTTGCAGGAATATTCCATTGAGGATATCTCTTGCATGTAGAAGGAATTCATTCCTTAAGAATTGCACATTTATTTCTGAATTTTAATGTGTGTGTGATGTGGGAATTCACACAAGTGGCAGCATTGGACCCCAGGAGAAATTGCACAAGGAAATAGGAGGCTTGGAGGATTGGGGGAGGGCATATGTTGTGTATATTCAGTCTCTGAGCTATATTAAGGGATTGTACTGAGAGCTAGATAGCTTGTGAGCTAAATCTTTGTGTAATCCAAAGATATTTCCACTTGTATGATAATACAGAGATCCGGGTTTTTAGCTGAGGCTTTCCCCAGAGTATTCTTCTGTGTTCATGTGTGATTGATTTCTCATTCTTTGTTATACATGTTCTATTTGATCTTGCTTAAAATCGATTAGGTTTTGCAAGTTTGTTTGTAGAAGTAGATCAAGTATTTTGCTTTAGTTACATTGCATTATCAGGTGATCTACAGTGGGAAATTCTACATGGTATCGGAGAAAATTTGATCAAAGCAAAGAACAATATACAAAGAAGGGAGAAGTTCGAAGTTTGAAGTTCTGATTATAGAATTCGAATTCTTATCACAACTCAAATTTCACCAATGGCGTTCAACGATTTGAGACTCGAGTATGCCCTTAATGGCAGCTCGAATTATATAGCCTGGAAGGATCGCATGGAAGTAGTATTAGAGGACAACATTCTAAATGACTTCGTTGATCAAGAAGTCCCCAAGCCAACAGCTACTAATGCCCAAGAATTGGCGGAATGGAAGAAATGTGTGGCTAGAGTGAAGAGAATCCTTTTGGAGGGAGTTTGAGACCACATAGTCTCCAGTCTCCATGGGAAGGAGACATTGTTTTCAATGTGGAAAACATTGAAAGATCTATATTAGAATAGCAGTGATCAGAGGAAGTTGGCACTGAAAGACAAGCTTCAAAAAATCAAGTGTGAAAAGGGCGACGCGATCTCTACATATATGAATAAGCTCACCACCTGCAAGGATGAGCTTGGAAATGAAGGGATCACGACAACCGATGATGACATGGTGAGTCTTGCTCTTGTCGGTCTTCCTAAGAGCTGGCATAGCTACCAAGACTCGGTAAATGGAAGAGAGAAATTGCCAGATTGGGAACGACTTTGGTCGGATCTGATGCAGGAGGAGATAAGGAGAAGCACCAGAGATGGATCTTCATCAAAGCAAGATGATGAAGAAAATCTAGCCTTAGTGAGTAAGGTGAGGAAAGGAAAAGGGAAGGCGTCTCACTCCAAATCTAGTTCTTCCCATGGTGGAAAAGATTTTGACAAATCAAAAGTGAGATGCTTTCATTGTCATGAGGTGGGCCATTATGCTACGAATTGTCCACAGAAGAAATCCAAGAAGGGATCCTCAAAGGGATTAGATGGTGAGGCACTGGCCTCACAGTTCAAATTGGATTTCTCCCTCTTTGCATGCATGGTTTCATCGATGGTGGGATGTGTTTGGTACCTGGATAGTGGAGCTTCATTCCACACGACCGGTGATAAGAATCTTTTCAGTACCTTGAAGGGGAAGGATCTCTAGATGTGGATTGAGATGGGTGATGATGGAAAGTACCGTGTTTCAGGTGAAGGTACAGTTATGTTTCAGAGGGAGCATGGAGCTCCTCTCATCCTGACAGATGTAAAGTATGTACCGGGTCTGAAGAAGAATCTTGTGTCCGTTGCTATGCTCGAAGACAAAGGCTATGATGTAGTCTTTAGTATAGGAAAGGTATTATTGAGGCATATTGACACTGGACAAACCAAGAGGATTGAGATTTGAGTAAGGAATCTCTACAAGCTGGAGGTAGACGACTGTGTTGCATTGAGTTCCAAAGCAGAGTTGGTGCAGAGCCAGGATTTTGGCGAGCTACGGCATAGAATATTGGGCCACTTGCACCATGGGGCCTTGAAGATCATGCAGTAGATTTCTACGGGACTTCCTAAGGGAAAACTCGAGCAAACAGATACATGCAAAGGTTGTACCTTGGGTAAGTATGCGAAATCTTCCTTTCAGGATCGAGACAGTACAGCTGGAGTAATCCTGGAGCGAGTTCACACAGATGTGTGTGGACCATTCTCTACAGCCTCCACCAATAAAAAAAAGGTACTATGTTATTTTTATTGATGATTTTTCTTGTTGATGTTGGATCTACTTTATGCAGAAGAAGGATCAAACCTTCTCAAGGTTTTGTGAGTTTAAAGCCTTGGAAGAGAAATAATCTAGAAAGAAAATAAGGGCCTTGCGTAGCGACAATGGTGGAGAGTATGTCTCCCAACAGTTTAAGGACTTCTGCGCAGTAGAAGGAATTAAACAGGAGTTGATGACACCCCATAACCCACAGTAGAATGGGGTGGCCGAAAGGAAGAATAGATCGATTGTGGGAGTAACTCAAGCGATGTTGGATGACTAAAGCCTACCACTTCATTTGTGGGCTGAGGCATGAAATACAACAATATACTTGCAGAATAGAAGCCCACATCATATACTGGGAATGAAGACACCTATGGAGGCCTTTCCTGGGAAGAGACTAGACATTAGTCACTTCAGGATCTTTGGATTATCAGTTTATTTCCATGTGACCAAAGATGCCCGGATGAAGCTAGATCCAACAACTGAGTTGGGGATACTTGTGGGGTACACTGATACACCCCACAAACATTGGGTGTTCTTGCCTACCAGTCAAAGGACAATGGTATGCAGAGATCTGAAGTTCGACGAGCAGAAAGCCATGCGAGTATCACTTGAGAGGGAGCTCAAGTTGCATGCAGAGAAGGAACTTTTAGTTCCTAAGGATGAGGAGCCTCAGATTGATGCGGAGCAAGCACATGTACAGGATTCAAGAGTGGAGACATCCACTCATTTAGAGTCTTCTAGAGATGGGTGGAAACGCTCAAGGGAAGCTGACAGGTTGATGCTGGATGCGAGAGATAATGTGGGACAACCATCTTCTCAGTGCAGACAAAGGAGGTCACCCGAGCGGTACACTAGTTACATGGCCCTGGTTGGGGAGTGTGTAGAGTCTGAACCTTCTTCTTCTGAGGAAGTAGTTTAGCAACTAGTCTGTGTTGATGCTATGGTGGAGTACGACTCCATCATTCGAAACTGTGTTTGGGATGTTGTCCCAAGACCTCGGGAGAAGTTAGTGGTGAGTTCCCGATGGATTTACAAGGTAAAGCAGGCAGTTGATGGCAGTGTTGAGAAACATAAGGCAAGGCTTGTTGCCCGTGGTTTCTCACAAGTCAAGGGGATCGACTATGATGAGACTTTTGCTCCTGTAGAAAGGTACTCATCTATCAAATTGATGTTGGCACTATCAGCTCAGATGGGTTGGAAGATCCATCAGATGGATGTGAAGAATATGTTCCTCAATGGGAAGATTGAGGAAGAGGTGTACATTGAGCAGCCAGAAGGTTTTAATACCTTTGATCGTGAGTTGTATGTGTGTCGACTCAAGAGGGCTTTGTATGGGGTGAAGCAAGCACCTCGTGCTTAGTACTGTTGGAAGTACCACACAGCTACATGCAGACTCTTAGTTAGAGCATGGGACTACATGCAAGATTCCTTTTGCATGATTTACTCCATGATTTTCTCCTTCTTTAACTCTGTAACTGGCTAGTTCTTCAGCATGATTTACTCCCTGATTTGCTCCTTCTTTCACTCTACAACTAGTTAGTTCTCTCCGGAACTTGTTGTAGGTGTTGAGTCTTCTCATTTATCACCACTATGGTGCATTACCTTGGGATCTTCACCCAGTAATGTTATATCATGAGAATTGTAACCTATTTTCTATGAATCATTCTTTTGTTCTTTCGATTTTTTTTAGTGTTTTTGCTCTGCAAAGTTGTGTGTTCAACCTTTACTAGCTAGATTCATTGGTGTAGGTTTTCTAACACATTTACATGGTATCAGAGCCCACAAGTTTCTAGATAAAAGGTGCACCATTACTTTATTTTGTAAGTATTACAACTTGGAGATCGAAGATCGACAGAAAAATGGAGTTTCCCAAAGCATCGATCCTAACACCATACAACTATCATGAATGGAAGGACCAAATGGCTCGATACCTTCATCATAAATGGTTGTACAGGATTACCATGGCTACAAAGTGGAACCCACTTCAGCCATAGAGAAATCCAAGTACCTCAACCGTATGGATGAGGCCCACAGATCCATATGCATGTGCATCTCTCCAGAGTTGCAGTTTCATCTATCTGCCTGCAATACTCCCAATGAGATTTGGAAAAAGGTTGAAGATCTCTATGGGAAACAGGATGAGATGAAAGGACATCTGCTCAAAGTGGACCTACTATCATTGGATCCACGGAACTATGACAGAATTCAAGACTTCTTCACCAAATATAATGATCTATTGCTGCAACTCAAGGGTTGTGGAATTGACAAATCCAAGGAGGAGAGTCACCAAGTTCTCTCTATTATGTCAAAGCTCAGATCGGAATACTCCATCTTTGTGTCTACATTTCATTCAGTAAGGTTTGCAACAGGCAAATCCTACATTATGCCTTCTCCCAAAGAATTTATGGAGTCCCTTATTTTTGAGCAAGATAAACTCATTGGAATGGGGAAAATCAAACCTCCAAAAGCACATGAACTTGCTATGCATGATGGCAGCCACAATAAAAATCATAGATCTGATTCAAATCAGAAAAATTAGCTGCAAAAAGACAAGGAAAAAGTGCATTCCCATCTAAAGAAGGAAGGGTACACCAAGCCCTTCAATGACTCCTCCGGCTTGAGAAATGAGAAAGTGAAGAAAGGAAACAGATGCACCTAATGTCAAAGAGGATTCCATCCAGAATCATCTTGCATGAAGAAAAAAATTGACCAAATGGCAGAAATCCTTCAGAAGCACAACCTTGGGGACCACATCCGTCAGGGCGCTAAGAAGAAAACTAAGGAGCCGCCACACGGGAAAGGTAACAATTTTCATGCTTTAATTGCAATTAATTCTTCTCCTGATGCATGGATTAGAGATTCTGGTGCATCACATCATATGGCTACTACAAAGGAAGTCTATTCCTCTTTGGATGCATGCAAAGGACCTCCCATCCTCATGGGAGATGACTCACCTATTGAGGTCATCGGAAAAGGTAGAGTGGAACTTTTACACAGAATCTTTGAAGATGTGCTTCATGTTCCAAAACTTTAGGTAAACCTGCTTTCAGTTTATTAGATCACTCATTCTGGCACTGGAAAGAGACTGGAATTCACTCCAGATGTAGTGAACATATATGACCTACATAACAGCTCCAAAATTGCAACTGGTGAGGTAAACAATGGAGCCAGAATGTATACATTTTATGAATTTATTGAATCTGAATCCTCCTTATTGCTTACACATGTTGATGATAGTAGTAGGCTTTGGCACGAGAGGTTTGGTCACTTAAATTACAAGTATATGTGGCAACTAAGCAAAAATGAGATGGTGGAAGGCTTGCCAAATATCAGTTTCTCCGACGGAGTTTGTGAAGGGTGTGTCCTTGGCAAACATCCTAGAGAAAAGTTTGACACCGGCAAGACTCACAGAGCATCCTCTCCTCTAGATCTGATCCATAGTGATCTCATGGGCCCTTTTCCTCATTCTTCTATCAACAAAGCAAGGTATGTGCTCACATTTATTGATGATTTCTCACGGTATACTTGGGTGTATCTTCTCAGGGCCAAATCTGATGTTTTGGTGCACTTTGAAGATTTCAAAGCACTAGTTGAGACACAGTCAGAGAGAAAGATCAAAGTCCTCCATATAGACAATGGGGGGGAATATGTTAACACAACACTTCAAAACCTTTGCCTTCAGTACGACATAGAGTTGCAGTACACAGTTCCATACACTCCATAGCAAAACGGAGTTGCTAAGAGAAAGAACTGATCTCTTAAAGAGATGGCTTCCTGCATGTTGCATGCTAAGTCACTTCCTCATAAGCTATGGGCTGATGCACTTAATTGTGCTAACTACATCCAGAAAAGATCTCCTCATAGATCTATCAAGGATCAGACCGCCTTTGAGGCTTGGAGTGGCACTAAACTAGAGGTCACCCGCTTCCATGTTTTCGGCTCCCGAGCATGGGCCAGGATCCCCTATGAAAAGATGAAAGCTCTTGATCCACAGAGCATTGAGTGCATATTTGTTGGATACCCTGACGGTGTGAAGGGATATCGGCTCCTAATTCCTCTACGGACAAGCTCATCATTGAGCGAAGTGTCAAATTTGAGGAAAGTCTCTCGCATGCACCTAAATTGCCGCATGTAGACACCTTTTATATACCTCATGTCCGAGATGATGACTCAATACACTCAGATGCAGATACAGAGCATGCAGATGTCGAGGTAGAGCATGCAGATGTAGAGACAGAGTCTTCAGATACAAATCTAGTGCATGATTATGATGATCCACATCCAAGCCTAGATCGGGCTTCCAACAGTGAATCATATTCCCCTATCATAAATCAAAGAACAAGGAGCTTGCGTGAGATATATGCACAAGACCACCCAGCTGCTAGAAATGGTCTTGTGGGGGATAATTCTGATCTGTAGAGGACTAGCTCAAAGTTTATTGAGCCTCCTCTTGCCCTCACTGCCACTGAACCATCGCCATCCTAGCATTGTCATTTGGTTCATTCTTCTGATCCACAGTCTTATGCTGAGGTTGTTGGGCATCCATCTTGGGAGTTCGCCATGGAGGAGGAGTATAACTCCCTCCTTGAGAACCAGACCTGGGATCTAGTCCCCCTTCCTTCAGGAAGGAAACTCGTCCGATGCAAATGGGTCTACAGTACCAAGAGTGCTGTAAATGGGCAAATCACCAGACGGAAAGCAATGCTAGTAGCCAAAGGCTTCCAACAAGTGCATGGCATTGATTATGACAAGACCTTTGCTTCAGTAGCAAAGATGGTTTCCATATGCCTTACACTTGCCATTGCAGTTGCCCAGGGGTGTGAAGTACATCAGATGGATGTGAAGAATGCCTTTCTTTACCGAGACCTATATGAGGAGATCTACATGGAGCAACCACATGGTTTCATTCAGGATTCATCTTTGGTCTGCAAACTGAAGAAATCTCTCTACGGCCTTAAGCAGGCCCCGAGAGCTTCGTATGCGAAGATGGATTCTTTTCTCTTATCACAAAAGTTTGAAAGATGTAAGTCTGATATGAATGTTTACATGCTCAGGACACATGATTCTCTTCTTATCTTAGTTTTGTATGTGGATGATCTCCTAATCACCAGTAGCTTGGCTTCAGCCATTGCTACAGTCAAGAGGGCCTTGCATGATAGGTTCTTGATGACGGACATGGGTCCATTACACTTCTTTCTTGGTCTTGAGATCAGCCAAGATGCCACAGGCATCAAACTCTCTCAGGCTAAGTATGCACAGGATCTCCTCAAGAGATTTCACATGACTGACTACAAGACATCACCGACTCCTTTTTTGTTTGGGGTCCACATTGAGGATGCAGGTGACACTCCATTAGTTGACAACAATCTCTATCGACAGCTAGTGGGGAGCTTATTGTACCTCACCCACTCTAGACCAGATCTCTCATATGCAGTAGGGGCAGTTTCGAGATACATGCAGGAGCTACATGAGCTACACTAAAATGCTGCCAAGCGCATCATGCGATATGTGCAGGGCACCATCACCTTCAGGATTCACTATGTATCAGGAACTGCATTGAATCTCCTTGGCTTCACAGATTCTGATTGGGCGGGAGACAACATTGATCACAAGTCCACCTCCGGATATTCACTCAGTCTAGGATCTGGCCCTATCTGTTGGTCGAGCAAGAAGCAGGCTTCTATTGCTCTCTCTTTAGATGAGGCTGAGTACAGAGGAGTAGTCAACATCACCATTCAGGATCTGTGGCTACAACACTTCCTCACTGAGTTGGGCGTCCAGTTCCACCAGCCCATTGTCATCTGGTGTGACAACCAGAGCACTCTCAAATTTTGCAAGGAGCCAGTACAGTGGCAGCGGATGAAGCACATAGAGATCCATATCCACTACATCAGAGACTTAGTACATGATTAGGTCATTGATTTTCAGTTCTGTCCTTCAACAAAACAGAGTGCAGACATCTTCACCAAGACATTCATTGAGCAGAAGTTTCGCTCTCTACACGATCGTCTTGGAGTGAAGGACACAGTTGCTTAGCAACTGCCTTTTCTTCCTCTTTTATTTTGATTACATTGTATTTTGAGGGGGGTTTTTTCCCATGAGGTTTTCCCTCTTTCCTCAATTTTAGTACAAGTTGCACTGTATTTTGGGTGACCTTTGGCCTTAGTTTCCAGGACCCATTTTCTATTTTTCCCCATAGTGGTGTTCAGGGGGGGTGTTGGAAGTACCACACACCTACATGCAGACTCTTAGTTAGAGCATGGGACTACATGCAAGATTCCTTTTGCATGATTTACTCCATGATTTTCTCCTTCTTTAACTCCATAACTGTTTAGTTCTTCTGCATGATTTACTCCCTCATTTGCTCCTTCTTTCACTCTGCAACTGGCTAGTTCTCTCCGGAACTTGTTGTAGGTGTTGAGTCTTCTCATTGATCACCACTATGGTGCATTACCTTGGGATCTTCACCCAATCATGCTATATCATGAGCAGTGTAGCCTATTTTCTATGAATCATTCTTTTGTTCTTTAGATTTTTTTTAGTGTTTTTGCTCTGCAAAGCTATGTGTTCAACCTTTACTAGCTAGATTCATCTGTGCAGGTTTTCTAACACATTTATAGGTACACTAGGATCGACAACTATTTCACCGGGTTGGGCTTCACCAAGAGTGAAGCAGATGCAAACCTTTACCACATCATGGTAGAAGGTAAGCCATTGATCATTTTTCTTTATGTGGATGATCTGATTTTGATAGGTGATGATCAGTTGATCATGTTTTGCAAGGAGGACCTTACAAGAGAGTTCGAGATGAAAGGCAGGGGTCTTATGCACTACTTTCTAGGCATGGAAGTGTGGTAGAAGGATGGGGAAGTGTTTGTGTCTCAAGGAAAGTATGCCAATGAGATACTTAGGTGATTCCACATGGAGAAGTGCAAGCCCATGCAAACTGCTCTAGCTGGTAACTAGAGGAAGGAGGATGCTACTTCAAGTGAGGTAGTAGCTGATATTGTTTATCAACAGCTTGTGGGTTCACTAATGTATCTAGTGAACACATGACCAGATTTGTGCTTTGTGGTGAACCAGCTGAGTCAAGCTATGGTTCAGCTTACCAAGCTATTTTGGAAGGTAGTGAAGCATGTTCTGAGATACCTCAGAGGCACATCTCAGTATGGATTGTGGTACAGACGGACAGAGGTAGTGAAGCTTCAGGGCTTCACAGATGCAGATTGGGAAGGGAGTCCATCATACCGGAAAAGTACTTCTGGAAGAATCTTCAACCTTGGTTCAGCTGTAGTTTCCTGGTACAACAATAAACAAAGGTCAGTTGCACTTAGCACAGCAGAGACTGAATACATGGCTGCCAATCAGGCAACATGCGAGGCCATTTGGATGTGGAAGATTATAGTTGGATTGTTTGGTCAGAGGATGGATCCAACTGTGATCTACTGCAATAATCAGAGTTGTATCAAACTCTCTAAGAATTTAGTATTTCATGATAGGTCCAAGCACATCAATATTTTCTATCATTATCTTCAAGATTGTGTGGTGAAGAGAATCATGTTGTTGCTGTATGCTTCGACTGGGGAATAATATGCAGACATTTTGACTAAGGCATTGTCAAAATGAAAGTTCAAGTTTGACATAGACAAGATTGGGGTGACTGATAATCCCTTTCTTATTGAGAGGGAGTGTTGAAAATAGCAACAAGAAATGCTAAAAATAGAAGTGCTAAAAATAGCACTGCTATAAATAGCATTCTGGGATACATTCTAATTTTAATTAGTCCCTAAACTAAAATTGAGAATTAAAATTCGAATTTGATCATAGTAGTTGTTTGTAAAATAATTAATTAATTCATCTTGAGTTAATTAGTTCTAGAAAATCAAACATGAAGTCTATGTGAAGACATGCAACAATTTCCCCTTTGATTGAGGAAGTTATCCCTTGATTAAGGAGATCAAGATGAGTTGTACTTTGAATTGTAATTAGTTAGCTCAGTTAACTGAGTTAAGTCCTATTAGATTAGTTCCAATAGTTTGTGGAACTGATTGTGAGTTCAATTAGTTATTGCATGCATGCATGTAACTGTTGCACTTCAAATAACTAAATATTCTCTAATAAATAACTCATGCATGTCAGTTCAGTCAGAGACCCAGTTGAGATCAGATGATGGGATAGTGTACTATCATTTGTAGGAATATTCCATTGAGGATATCTCTTGCATGAAGAAGGAATTCATTCCTTGAAGATTGCGCAGTTATTTTTGAGTTTTGATGTGTGTGTGATGTGGGAAGGTGGCAGCATTGGACCCTAGGAGAAATTGCACAAGGAAATAGGAGGCTTAGAGGATTGGAGGAGGGAATATGTTGTGTCTATTCAGTCTATGAGCTATATTGAGGGATTGTACTGAGAGCTGGATAGCTTGTGAGCTAAAGCTTTGTGTAATCTGGAGATATTTCAACTTGTATGATAATACAGAGATCAGGGTTTTTAGCTAAGGCTTTCCCTAGAGTATTCTTCTGTGTTCATGTGTGATTGCTTTCTCATTCTCTGCTATGTGTGTTCTATTTGATCTTGCTTAAAATCGATTAAGCTTTTGCAAGTTTGTTTGTAGAAGTAGATAAAGTATTTTTCTTTAGTTACATTGCATTATTAGGTGATCTACAGTGGGAAATTCTACACATGGTGGTAGTGTTGAAGGGGATATAGCTTCAGATGAGGTAGTGGTATGCTAGCGCTATAGAGGACGCGAAGGTTTTTAACGTTCCAGTAATGAGGAGAAAATTATAAAGGTGGAGGAGTACTTAAAAGAGCATCCTACAAAGAGGCTAAAGATGTCACCTCTACTAAGAATGAATCTAGATCAAAGAAAAATGTTGAGGATGAAGTTCAATGTCCTCCCATGGAAACTATAGGAGAGTTGACTATTGCTGAAGCAACAACCAAGCCAAACAAGGAGGCCAAGATTTCCTTTGAGACAATCATTGAATATCAGAAATTGAGAAACAATGCGTGCACTGCTTTAATAATGAGATCGACCATGTTTTACTACCGATGCATGAGAAGTCATTGAGAAATACGTTAAAGGTTGTAGCTACAACACAAAAATATTGCAGAGGATTTGGATATGTGTATGTTGCTCACATAATTATAAGAGAAAGAGAAATGCAAAGGAAGAGAGACATCAACCCTATTGGAGAACTGTGTGTGAACCCTGTTGCTAAGATTTTGTGTGGATTGAGTAATGTTAGGCAGAGATTTGAGTGTATGAACCTGGCAACATAAGATTGAGGGCTATCCAAAATGTGCGGGAAGAGTGATTGATGTGCCATGATATAGGATCGTGAATGCATGTGTTGGGCTCTGAACTGAGGTGGAGCAGACTTGTTGTGTGTGATGAAGTGTTGGAGTTGAGTCGCGTTGTTAGTGTGTTATGTGTGTTAAGTTTCATGTTGAAGCCATGAGGTATCAAAGTTGTTAAGGTATGGAAATTGGGGTTATTTGGTGCAGGTTTGAAAACAACCTTCAGCTTAATGAAAGGTGATGGTAGCCAAATTTGTCATAGGATACATCGAGTGAATGGAGTAAATCCCAGGTAAAAATGATAGCCTGGATTCATTTCATAAATGATGGCATTACAGTGGATTGTTGATCCATCGAAACATATATGGTTTTTATGGTAGTGTCTTCTTGTTGGACAATTTCCATTGCCTAGATGGCTAGTGGCAGCAAGTGTTTTGGCATTGATGTCAACATTCTTGGGGGATATTCTAAGTCAAGAGACCAACCTAAAGGCTCATGGTAGTGGAATAGTTGGTTAGTCCTTGGAAAGATATTTCCAAAGGTATGCAGAAGTATGCAAATGACCTCCTAGATCACAAATTATTGCTAGTCAAAGTTGAGGTGCCCCAAAGTTAAATGGCAAAGTTAAATGAGGCCTTGGGTCAAAGTGGTTACCAAGTTTGGTAGCTGGATAGATTTAGCAGAGCCTTTTAGCAGGGCCACTAAAGGAGATTCAGGAGGATGTGGCTTGGATAATGAGGCAGCATGGAGCATAATCATTAGCCATAAGGTGGAGCCCCCATTCCAACACATCCCAGCAGAGGTAGCCCAAAGGTAACACCCCAGAGAAACCTTAAGGTGCACAAGGGAATACATGAGGGTTGATGTAGAGCAACTGCACAATAGGGAGGATTCCCATTGGCCATAGGTGGAGCCCACTTACAGCTTGGCCGGACAGAGAAAGCTAGGCGGTATAAGCCTAAAAGTTTTAAGTGTGCGCATAGAGGAAGTGCCCAAAGGTGGGAGTCAAGATAGATAGGATTGTGAAACAATTCAGGAGGAAATAGTAATATGCAAAGAATTGAGCGGGATACCCCTACCTTAATATCTTAGCCCACAAAAGGTTTTCCAGAAGGCTTTTAATGCAATAGGTAGAGGAGAGTCGACCCTAAAGATTATTAGAGAAAAAAAAGGAAATGGTCGGCAACCCTTTGGAAATTTTATAAAGGAAAATTGTGAAAAACCAGGCCGCAGGACTCTTCTCTCTCTTCTTTGCCAACATAACACATGGAAACATTTGATTGGCCTAGGTGAAAGAGAATGATGACATCAACAAAAACCAATCTTCAGATGACATGCGGCATATGTGATTTCAGCATGACACCATCCTGCAAGTTTTGGCCAGGAAGGTTTGACTGGTGTGCATAGAGGAACCAGAGAGTTGATTGGATGTCAGGAAGATGTGGTCGTGTCAAAGCACAGGCCAATGGAAAATGTGTTAGACAGACCCCATGGGACGTGTAAGCCCATAAGGCTCAATCTGGCGGAAATAAACGAGTGCAAAATGTGTTTGGTCAATATAATAGAGCTAGGAGACAAAAATCTTGTTGATATTTAGAAATTCCATCAAATGAAGAAGGCGTGCCTAGGTCATGGTTTTGCAGTGGTTTTCATATGTTATGGTGACAAAGAGACTTTGGGCCAAATACAAAGGAAAAATCCATCGGGACAAGTAGGCTGGAGGCTAAGGCTAGTCTAGGAGTTGGTCTTGTGGGTGTTTTGTGACCAAGGGTGCAAAGGTTAAATGCATAACAATTAAGCGCTTGGGGTAAAGAGTTGCCCAAGAGTTTTTTTGTGGCGGCCTCTTCGGTTAGGGTGACCCAGGGCCTTTGGGCAATTTTAAATGAAAATAGAAACGGTGGGAAAGCATCCAAAGGGCCTATGGTCTTATTGTAATTGGAAAGGGTCGCATGCTACGTAGAGCCTTGGATTAAACGTAAATTAGTTGTGGGCTTGGGCTCTAAATTCAAAGGCATAGAATGGGTCGGTAGCTCTTGGGTGCTATGTTCCATATTTGGTAGATATGTCAAATTCGATATTCACCATAACTTATATCCAAGCATGGATGGGTAAACAAGTGGATTAAAAAAATCTTGGGGCATCCAAGTAAATAAGGTTGGTGCCATTGGTTTAACGGTGGCTACAAAGAACTATTGTCTCAATATAGAAAGACCACAATTTGCAGAGGTAGTAGTTGACTCCAAAATAACCATGTGTAATGAACAAAGTTTGTATAATCAAAATTTAAATATTTCAGAAGACTTGGAATATCAAGATATCCATTGAAGATACAAGGATATATATTAAAATATATGAATTATAATGATGATACAAATGAGATTGAGGGCCTGCTTATATACCCTAGCAAAGTGTCCCTTTATGAACGGTCATGTCCTTAGGGACATACCTCTTCATTAAGTAATTACTAATTAATCATTATTTATGATGTGTTATTATTATTTATATTCACATTATCTATATCTATATTTTATTCATAACATTGTCTTCCTCCTCAAAAAGCTTTGTTCTCGAAGCTTACTCATGAAAAAGCTTGATCTCTTTTTCTATTTTGAATGTCTTCTCATCTTGGAACTGTCATATTCGATGATACACGACGATATGATCCTTGGAGAGAAAAGTAAAATTATTGAACTGAGAATGGATCTGACTATCCTAAATTAATCTTCGATGGAATTCTGTGGTTATTGGACACTTTGTGTGAATTTTTATCACAAGACTGAATTACACACACATTAGTAGCCTTTGGAACATAAGCTAGTTGTTTATGTTATGAGCAATACAGATTCACAGATTGATTGCGATGGTTGTTCTTGTGGTTTGGATGTAGATAAGGAATTATTTTGGTTTGTATTTCCCTTATCATGTGTGTGACAAGATTTTGATTCAATTCAGGTTCTAATGTCGTCGAGTTGGTTACAAAATATTCACTTGGAATTTTCATTGTCTCAATATATGAATGTGTTTTTTCTTTAACTAAGTTGTCTTATTCTTGTGTTGTAATATTCACCGGATCATTATTTATTCCTTTATATTCAACTTAGACTGAAGAATTTGACACTTTTTTCGTAATAAATTCTTGTAATTTGTTGTTCAATGATTTCTTGTCATTTTTGAGTTTCTTAATTTGTGTCAATAAATTCTCATTGTGGTCCTTGAGGTGAGTAACTTCTTCATTTTTGTCAGCAATGATTTTGTCAACTTCCCTTTGCATATTTTGTATCACTTTTTTATGTTCTTGATAAATTAATTTTGAAATACCTTGTATGTCTTCTATCTTTGAGGTTTTTGCGAGTCTCATGTTTGTGTAGATTTTCTTCCAGATACATCGCATTCAATTTCTTTTTAGATCAATGTTTCGAACCAGCAACGATGGTTCATCTTCAGGATGTGAAAGAATTAATTGAACGACTAGTCTTATTTGTCAAATATATATAGAGATGCAAGAGATGCTTAGCCGACAGATCTTTAAATTATTTTTAATTGTTCTATTCAATTGTATTATTGTTAATTTTATTAGTATTAATTATTTCATGTTTTAATTCTATCTATTTTAATTATATTCGCTTTAATTAATTTAATTATATATGTTTTTAAATTAATTGTTTCTTTTAATTATTTTAATTTTAATTCATCTTTATTTATTAATTAATTAAAATTTAATATGTATATGTACATATACATATTGGTTTATTAATTAAAATTAAATATGTATATCTAGTTAATTAATTTATTAATTAAAATTAAAATACATATATATGGGTTATACTTATATTTATTTCATTATATTTATTTATCTTATTATTTTAATTGATTATTAATTTTAATTGTTATGATCCTATTTGTTTATGTTTTAATTTTTTAATGTCTCAGGATGCATTGTCTTATTCTAATGAATTATTATTTTAATTATTTTAATTTCAATTAATTTATAAATTAAAATTAAAATACATATGTAAGGTTTATATTTATATTTATTTCATTATATTTATTTATTTTATTAATTTAATTAATTTTAATTTTAATTGTTATGATTCTACGTGTCTATGTTTTAATTTTTAATTTGTTTTAGGAGGTGATGTCCTATTCTAATTGTGTTAATTAACCCTTTGGTCATTCTATTTGATGAATAGTTATTATTGTAATTGTTTTTACTATGTTTATATCTTAATTTTATTACTTTTAATTATGTGTTTTGATTGTTTATTAAGGCTTCCTATATAATGTCCTAGGTTGCAGATTTATTATGGTTAAGATATTTACAATTGATGTTTATTGTTAAATTATATTTTAATAAGGTCATAGTGTGTTAATTTAGTTAGAATGGATTAGATTTTTGGTTAATTGGAGGAGGATTATCATTGAGTAGGGGTAGATTTGGATGATAGGATTGGAATCCAGTTTTTTCTTATGGTCCATGCATCATCTCTATTGAGGTTATTAGGGTGTTTTCTAATTTCTATGGCTTCTCTGAATTTCCTTATGAAGTAGTGATCACTCCTAGCTAAGATTCGGGTATCCTCTATGCATATTTGGTGCTTAGTTTTTTCTGAATGTTCAGCAAGAGCTAAGGATTTGGATCGATTGTGTTTAATGTTAGTTGAGCGTTCTTGGATTCTTGTGTTAAAGGATCTCCTAGTCTCACCTACATAGGGTTTGTTGCATGAGCAAGGAATTAAGTAGACACCTTTATGGTATTTAGGATCAATTTTGCCTTTGACTGGATTAAGGCAGTTGCAGATAGTGTTTAGGGTTTGAAGGTGGTTAGGATTCCATTATTTTTCAGGATGCGGGAAATTTTGTCTGTAGTCCCTAATATGTAAGGGAGGTTGACTTTTCCATTTATATTATCAAAGTTTTTATTTTTGTTCGGACGAGGAGAACTTCAGTGAGGTGTTCTATTTCTATTTCTAGGTGTTCCTTGTCAGAGATTCTGAGGGCTCTGGTTGCTAATGTGTTGAGGACTCCTCATTTTTGGGTAGGGTGATGATGTGAGTAGGCACTCAGTCCTTTTTCTATATACCTGGTGGGATATAGAGCCATCATCATTCCTAGTGATTAGGATATCAAGGAAGGGGAGGATTTTGTTGATCTCAACTTCCATAGTGAATTTGATGGAAGGGGATAAACTATTTAAGTGTTGTTTGAAGGTTTCTAGGGTTTCCCTTCCATGTGGCCATATGATGAATGTGTCATCCACATATATTTTCCATAGTTTAGGTTTTAAGGGTGCAATCATAAGGGCATTGTTTTCAAAGTCCTCCATAAATAAAAAAATTGTGAGGAATTGATTCTAGAGTGAGAGCTAAAGTCAGATAGAGCTGCTTTTTTATCCAAGAGTTTGGAGAATTTTTGAGTTTGTTTAGTGATTGTAAACTATTCCAGTCTAACTGCTCTTAATGTTGAAGCTAAATCGATTAATACCAATAACTCTGGTTTGATTAAACTAGCTAAATTAATATGAAGATTAAAAGTTTTATGTGATAAAGTGTTGAGTTCATACTTGGTTTTTCAGATTTCGCTTCGAATAAGAGCAATGTTGGCTTTGTTGAATATTTGATTATTGTGCTGGCTTCTCAGATAATGATTGATTTTGGCAAAGGTAGGAACAATTGACGAATCTCTCCATCTTTTCAAGAATGTAAGGTCAGCCTTCTTTTTTGTTAAGAGCAATCTGTGTCGTTCAAATCTGTGAACTTCTTTTAAAATCTCCCTTTTGTATTGGGTGAGTATTTTGTCTTTAAGGTTTCTGCGAGTCTCATGTTTGTGTAGATTTTCTTCTGGATCCATCGCATTCAATTTCTTTTTAGATCGACGTTTCAAACCAGAAACGATGGTTCATCTTCAGGATGTTAAAGATAATTTAAAGATCTGTCGGCTAAGCATCTCTTTCATCTCTATATATATTTGACAAATACGACCATCCTTTCAATTAATTCTTTCACATCTTGAAGATGAACCATCGTTGCTGGTTCAAAACGTTGATCTAGAAAGAAATTGAATGCGATGGATCTGGAAGAAAATCTACACAAACCTTGTATGTCTTCTGGCGTCACTGAATCAGGCTTCAAAGTAACATCCTGTAGCATTAGTTTTTCTTTTTGTGGGAGAATATCAAAAGTTATTTTTCATATTTACGATAAAGGACCCTATATTTTCCATCCAGGGTGATCCCAAAACAATGTCACTATCGTAAAAAATAAGGTTTTCATGGTGAATTGCGAGTTAAAAGTATAATCCACAATACTTATTTTTAGATTTCTTATGTTGTATTGTTTGTCACTTGTATCAACAAAATCTGTTTCAATTATATTCGATTCAGGAATTGTTAATTGGTTAGCACATTTAGGACTAACATAGTGACTATATTCAGTAGGACTAATAGAGATTATAATATCTCTTCCTGCAATTGATCCTTTGATTTTAAATAGTGTACTAACACATTTACTAAAGGTTTTTGGAAATATTCCATTACTGTCCTCCATTTTTTTCTTTTTTCGGGATGATTTTTAGGGTTTAAAGGTAATCCTTTTAATATTATAATTTTTTTTGATATCTCCAAAATAAAAAAAATTAATGATAATTCTTTTTTTTTTTTCTTTTTACTTCAAAATTAAATTAGATGTAATATTATATTTACGAATAAGCCCATTTATTATTTAATATCCCTCTCTCCACTATTATAAATGAGATTATCGATTAAATCACTTTGCTCCACTTTTAAAAATAGCTTTCTAAATCTTGGTGCTTTTAAATATTTCTAACTTTAACTTTATGGTTATGAATAGTCACCACCAATGGGTACGATGTTTGACCTTTGATGCAGCCTCTTCGGATATGATAATACTATGGAAGTTGTAATTTTATATCAATTAATATTAGACTCTAGACATAAATTACAACATAGCGATCTATCAGGAGTCAGGAGAACGAAACGGTGGTATGGTTTTGAGAACTGAAAAGTCAACAGTTAGAAGGAAAATCGCTTGGCTACTGTGGTGGCAAAAGGTAGTCGATGGTAGCGATGGCGTTGGTATTCGAGCGTAGTAGTGGCAATGGTTAATTACGAGTGGGGATGAGTAGCATAGAGAAAGGAATGAGAATGTCGATTTTGGTTATTATTCTAAGTTGCGATGTGGTTTACCGCAATGGTTGTGGGAGAGATTTTAGCGCGAAGTATTGAGGCTAACAACAATGATGAATAGGGGCTCACGACATGGTGAGAAATTCAGTAGAGGTTGTTGTTATGGAACCGACAGCTACAGTGCTTGGGTGTGCCAGTTGTCATGAATTCTCTTTGTCAGTTGTGAAGACCTTGGCCTAGTTTCAAGGTGGTATGCTCTTATGGTTTCCCGATGGCTACATTTCTGAAAACGGTTTCAATGAGGCTGGAAGCTCACTCTATGCAGCAGGATCAATGTTGTGTTTGGCAGACCGTGGGTATATTATTTATCCCTCTCCTTCATTTTTTCTTCTTTTTTATTGATGTTTTTATTTAATATAAGTTCCTTGTTAGGGCCTAAATCTACCTCAAGCTAAGAAAGGTAGGTCTAGCGTAACATCAAACCACGCTTAACCTGGTAGCTAGCCCTACTAGGTCGGGAGAGGGCTCTCTCCTTGTTAATCTTAAAGAAAATATGGAAAGTAAGGCTTGAGATGACTGGTATGAACTCTAATTTTAGGCTAGGTATATGCTCAGAGGAGTTTGATTGATTTTACTGGTGGTTTGTTGGATCAGATGTGAAAGGCAGTTTTGGGTCCGGGGAATGAGATCACTCTTGCAGAGGTTTCTGTGGGGCGAGGTAGGAAAATGTTTTAGCACTTTGAAATGAATGTGATGGTGAGTCTAAATACTGGTGAGGAGTTGGAGAGGGCATGCAAATGTCATGATTCCTCTTCAAACAACAAAAAACATGTAGAACTAAATAAACCCTAAGGTAGAGCACTGAAACACCAATGAATTCCACCTTTAAACTTAAATCATTTAGTTATTCAGAAAGAGAGAGATGATGGCACACATAAACATAAGATCAACTAAATTACGAAGAAGAAAACAATGCTAAATCACATTACCACAATATCCCATAAAATGCTGCAAACCCTGGTCTATTTCCTTGCCAACTGCAGAGATCAATGTACAATAATGCTCAAAGCATTCACAAGAGTCCAACCTTCTGCCAAAGTCCAACCCCTACACTATGAAATTCATAAAGTATATACATTTTCTCATCCTTGTAATAAGGGAATTGAGCTCAACCATTTTCTTCAAAATAGAATCAGTTACATTAAACTTGGACCGAATTTCTGAAACTAGGTGTTTAATATGAACTCGTATCTCCTAAACCATACCACGTCTTACAAAACTGAAAGAGGTTTTTGTAGATAAGGTCATGTTGGAGAAAAACCTCTCTCGAATTTCGGAACATTTCCAGTTGCTCGTAATCGGTGCCAAAAAATCATCTCTAAAATAGAAAATCATTAAAAATTTAAATTTGTGAAAATGAGATGTAAAGATCTAGTCACATATCCCAATTCATGACACCTTTGAATAAACTGAAAGAGGTTTTTGTTATATGGCTCGTGGTTAACAACAAAATCCTTGGGTTTTGCAAAATTATTTTCCATCTGTTGTAAAATGGCACCGCACTAAAATGACTAAAATAGTAAAAAATATGAAAAATTTGCTTTGTTTTAATGTATGCTCCAAATATCACGGTATATCTCCCACATAGTAGCACCTGTGCATAAAATGAAGGAGGTTGTTGTTATTTGGTATGTGATGAACAAAAAACTCTTTCACTTTTGAAAAATTCTTTACCATTATTTCAGAAACTAATTTTGTACTAAACTTGTCATTGTGTGCAGCAACTGACCTCAAAACATGCATAACCAAGAATCACTCATTCATTTTGATCATATCTTATAATCCGGGTGCTGGTTATGGGAGTGTGATATACCGTTGGAAATATGTTTTTGAGCTTCTTCTGATGGACACACTTGTGACATGTTTTGTGCTAAACATCACGTGAAAAACATCTAAAAAAACCAGACATAGTAAGAGCTCATGTTGATCCCTAGTGACAGACTGCGAAGACTGGAACTAACATCAGCTCCATTGGGGATGGCAGCTCCTTGGAGGTGTCAAGAACACCATAGAACAAGTGCCTCATCCATTGGGAAATACGGTCAAACAACTGAAAAACCAAAACAACTCATACCAATCCAAAAACATATACATACTGCAACATGTACCTAAACAAATATCGAAAACTAAAATGCTGCCACAGGAAGCTTATTTATGTACAAATCTAACCCAGTTTGCTGCAAAATTGATAGATCAAGTAATGTTGTAATGCCATATCAACCAATCAAGTAACTGGGACAAGGATGCTGCTTGAAAGTGCTTCAACGAGGACACAAATGTAAATGCTAACAACCATACATGAACATAACGAGTCTGGTTGTGTAAAATAAAACTTGATCTATCATTCAAACTGAAAAAAAAAATAAAAAAAAAATCCATGTACATTGCAATAGGATCGAAAAAACCAGTCTCTGTTTGTTGCCCCAACTCCTCAATGCATGCTTCCAGCTGCAAATTATCAATGCAAATATCTGCGGGCAACCTTACCTTCTGTTCCTTCTATTCCTTCTGCTGGAAAAGGTCCCCAAAGAATGGGACTCAATAGTCCAGATCCTGGGACTATATTTGGGTATCCAATTCAATTATATCTCCTTCAATTTTGATGGCAAACTCTTGCAAAAAATTGAGCTTAAATTCATGGCTGCATCGACAAGATTTCAGATAAGAAGAAAGAGATGAAGCAAAGTTCTCATCTACCTCATCATCCATGCACATATCTTCCCATTCTCTAAAACCTTGAATAGAGGGCACCTCTATTTTGAATTCATCCTCTTTCTCCATCCATGTTTCAAGAAAGACATGCCAAAAATCGGCAAAGGACTTAATAGATCTAATAGGAAAACCTTCAATCCAATTTCTACATTTACCTTGAAATGAACTAAAGAACAATCTGATGAAGACATCTTCCTGTTTAACTCTAAGAATTTCCACAAATGTTTTAAAATTTTCTATATGTTCTAGAGTCTAAGTGAGATCTTCCCCATTAAATTTAGGGCCATTACTCAAAATGTATGCATCCTTTGGTAATTGATTAGGAAAACCAGGAAGATTAGAAAAATCGATACATGGATGCCTTGAACAAATAGAAGCAACATCTAAGTCCTTCATTTAGCCAGTGGAGCCCCTATCAGTACTTTGAAACTTGGGACTTTGAACAGTGGAGTCGCTAGGTAGATGATTTTAGCCTTCATATGTGTCTGACTACTGTCCACCGTCAACAATAAGATCTGCAACTTGAATGATCTTTCCAGGAGAAGATCTGTCACCTCTTCCCAATTGAGTTCAATTCATAAACTAAACCGGAGATTGAGTAAAGCAACATTCATCTACTATGCACTTGCAGTTCAAGAGCAGTTCAAAGGCTACCTGGTTAACTTCAAGCTCTGTCTATAGTTTATAAAGCAGACACCAATAACAAACCAACAAACTTTTCATCCCCAATGGAGTCGCCAATATGTTAGGGCCTAAATCTACCTCAGGCTAAGAAAGGCAGGTCTAGGGTAACATCAAACCACGCTTAACTTGGTAGCTATCCCTACCAAGTCAGGAGAGGGCTCTCTCCTTGTCAATCTCAAGGAAAATATGGCAAGTAAGGCTTGAGATCACTGATATGAATTCTAATTTTAGGCTAGGTATATGCTCAGAGGAGTTTGATTGAGTTTAATGGTGGTTTGCTAGATCAGATGTGAAAGGCAGTTTTGGGTCCAGGGAATGAGCTCAGTCTTGCAGAGGTTTCTGTGGGGTGAGGTAGGCAAATGTTTTAGCACTTTGAAATGAATGTGATGGTGAGTCTAAAGATTGGTGAGGAGTTGGAGAGGGCATGCAAATGTCATGAGTCCTCTTCAAACAACAAAAAACATGTAGAACTAAATAAACCCTAAGGTAGAGCACTGAAACACCAATGAATTCCACAATTAAACTTGATTCATTTAGTTATGCAGAAAGAGAGAGATGATGGCACACATAAACATAAGATCAACTAAATTACAAAGAAGAACACAATGCTAAATCACATTACCACAAGAATCCCACAAATTGTTGCAAACCCTAGTCTATTTTCTTACCAATCTGCAGAGATGAATGTACAATAATGCTCAAAGCATTCACCTGAGTCCAACCTTCTGCCAAAGTACAACCCCTACACTATGAAATTTATAAAATATATACATTTTCTCATCCTTGTACTAAGGGAATTGAGCTCAACCATTTTCTTCAAAATAGAATCAGTTACATTAAACTTGGATCGAATTTCTGAAAATAGGTGTTGAAGATGAACTCGTATGTCCTAAACCATAGCACCTATTACAAAACTGAAAGAGGTTTTTGTAGATAAGGTCATTTTGGAGAAAAATGTTTCTCAAATTTTCAAAATTCATTTCCATTTGCTCGTAATATGTGCCACAAAATCATCTCTAAAACAAAAAATCATTAAAAATTTAAATCTATGAAAATGAGTTGTAAAGATCTAGTCACATATCCCAATTCATGACACCTAACACTTGTGAATAAAATAAAAGAGTTTTTTGTTATATGGCTCATTATTAACAAAAAAATCCTTGGGTTTTGCAAAATTACTTTCCATCTGTTGTAAATGGCACCGTACTAAAATGACTAAAATAGTGAAAAATATGAAAAATTTGCTTTGTTTTAATGTAGGCTCCAAATATCACTATATATCTCCCACATAGTAGCACCTATGCATAAAATGAAGGATTTTTTTGTTATTTGGTATGTGATGAACAAAAACCTCTTTCAATTTTGAAAAATTCCTTACCATTATTTCAGAAAATGATTTTGTACTAAACTTGTCATTGTGTGCAACAATTGACCTCAAAACATGCATAACCAAGAATCATTCATTCATTTAGATCATATCTTCTAATCTGGGAGTTGGTTACGGGAGTGTGATATACCGTTGGAAATATTTTTCCAAGATTCTTCTGATGGACACACTTGTGAGATGTTTTGTGCTGAGCATCATGTGTAAAACATCTAACAAAACCAGACATAGTAAGAGCTCATGTTGATCCCTGGTGACAGGCTGCGAAGACTGGAGCTAACATTCCTTTTTTATTTATATTTATTAATTTGTTTATAAATATATCTATATCTATATCTATATCTATATCTATATCTATATATATATATATATATATATATATATATTTTATTTTCAATTTTTTAATATAATTTATTTTTATTTTTATTTTAAATATATATTTTTTTAATGGCCAAGGGTTTGATAGCAAAAAATAGAGAAACTCCAAACTCTTTGGAGCGAAATACTTTAGTGAAAACAACGGCCAACAACCTGGATTAGAATGGCTTTGTGCAACGTTTTAGTAACCAGATGATCGAACAACTTTGATACTAATGTAACGAACAAAGTTCGTATACCCAAAATTTAAATATTCCAGAAGACTTGGAATATGAAGATCTCGATTGAAGATACAATAATATATATTCCAATATATGAATGATAATGATGATACAAATGAGAGCAAGGGCTTGCTTATATACCCTAGGCAAGTGTCCCTTTATGAACGGTCATGTCCTTAGGGACACAACTCTTCATTAACTAATTACTAATTAATCATTATTTATGATGTGTTATTATTATTTATATTTACATTATCGATATATATATTTTATTCATAACACCATGATTGAGATTCCTTGCAAGTTATGATGAACTAAATGGAAAATATGGCCTGTGGTAGTGTTCTCTTCTATTCCTATGTGGTTTAAATAGAAACAAAGGAGAGCTATGCTGTGAGTACATGGATAAATTAATGGAGGAGCTCTTTGATTCTATAGTTTGACTGAGGTTTAATTGTTAGTATGGAGAAACACGTAGGTCCCATTCTCTGAATTAATGGTGTTATAGTGAGAAAGTAATCAGATGTAACAACACAATGGGGTTTCATGTAGAAGTAAGCTTTCGGGCAGTGTGGATGATAGAAGAGACAACATCGCTCACTGTATGAAAGTGTAAGAAAACCAAGGATTACAGTTGAGAAATTGGGGGAATTATCGTATTGTTGAGAGAGATTAGTGGAGAACTTGAGGTGAGCATTTCTTAGAGAATGTCAAGTGGTCCTATGTTGCTATGAGAGGCCGAGAGAGCCTGTGAAACAAAAGGGGATTATTGTTGAGTAGATGTTGCTGAAAGTGGAGAGTCAAGAATAGTGTGTTGTTGCAGAGTGAGAAGAGAATGGATTCTTTCATGGGCTAAGTATGAACAAAGATTGTTGAGTAGATCATAGGGCCAAGGGTAGAGGATAAAAGAGAGTTGAAATCAGCCAGAGATCCCACTAATTGCAAAGAGAAGAGATTTCCTTATTAATTATGGGTTGGAGCCTACAAACCATAGATTTGGTGCCTCCATCTTAGTGGGTATCTAAATAAATATTGGGGGTTGGTGCATCATGTAAGTTGGTGCTTGGTGCCTACATAAATCCAAGGAGCTGCAAGTTAGTGCTTGCAACAAATCCATGAAGTTGGTGCTTCATTTGGTGCTTATGTTAAGCTTATTAGGTGTCTACAGAAGAAGGGAGTTGGTGCTTCTTGCTAGTGGGTACTAGCAAAAAATCAAAGGGACTTAGTGCTTCCTGTGAGTGATGGCTCACAAACAATTTGATGTAATAGAGTAGGTTCTTATTACATCAAATAATAAACAAGTTTTGTTGGTTTTTCTCTCATAAGGTTTTCCACGTTAAACTTCTATGTCCAATGTATATGATGCTCATGGTTCTTGTGTTCATGTGTTGATTTATGTTGTTGCACATGATACGTTGTTTATTGCTCACATGAATAATTACCAACTTTGGATGTTAAATATAAATTGGTAGAATAGTAAAATTAGCCTTAATATGGATGCACCCCCCCCGTCAATATTAAAATTGTTTCGAATTGTTGGTATCAAAGCCTTTTTCCTTAAGGACACCTTAATTGCTCGAAGGTAGATCAAAGGGAAAGAATGGCTAATGAAGTTTGGCTAACACCATAGGGAGATCCATTTTTGAATGGATCAGATTATGGGCTCTGGAAGATTAGAATGGAATGGTAATCAATGAAGATATTTGGTTGTTTGTGATATATATAGAGAGGAATTAGTTTAATATAGAAGCCAAGAGGATTGTCGTGGAAGGGTTATCAAAGCTATATGCTAATAGAGTGAGGCCTTGTGAGACAACAAAGGAAATGTTGGACAAACTGCAATGTCTATATGGAGGAGAAAGTTATGTAGCAGTAGAGGAGGTTGATGAATCTTGTTGCTCAAAAGTGAACCTGAATCTGTGAAGGTTTCTAATAATGAGAAGAAGAGAAGGAGAAGAAGGAATCACAGAAGAAAGATGCTCAAAAGATTGAAAAAATCCTTCTTCCAGTGAGCAAGTTGTTACTCATCACTCTTGAGGGGATGATGAAGAATCATATTAGAGGCCATGCTGCTGAGAAGGTATGTTATTACTCTGTAATAAGTGTGAAAAAATAGGTCATTTATCATCTATATGTTCATGTGAAGCTTCTAAAGAAAGGAATATAAGTTCATCTAGCAGCGATGTAATAGAAATAACAAATGAGGGATACACTAAATAAGAATAGAGATCCCAAGTGTGCTCATCCATAGGAGAAAATAAGAGTACCCATGGTATTGATGAAGAAGGGATAATCCTTAGACTCGTGGAAGATTCCATGGAAATAGAGAGAAATTTAGATCTCTATGGTGATTCAGATAACACCTCTTATAGTGAGGAAAAGGATCTAGATGAAAGGATCTATGTTAAGATGGAGCTAATCTCTATTCTAAAAGAAATCGAGCTATCATAAGATAATCTCAAACAAAAATAGAAGTTGCATGAATATGATATTGAGAATGAGAAGTTGAGAAAAACAATTATAGATTTAAATTCTCAACAAGAACAGGCTAGCAGATCGAATGGGCTGTTACAATTTAGCTGAATGAGAAGGAAGCTCACTGAGAGAGACTACAAGCTAAAGTAGTCTCATAGAGACATGAACTAGAAAATAAAAATAAAAAGTGTCGTAATATCAAAAGCTTGAAGAGATCATAAAGGCCTTGGATGAGATGCTTGTTAAGAAGAGGTCACCTCTCATCAAGGTTGGTTTTGGTACCAACAAAAATAAAGGAAAAGAAGTTGTTGGATTGCAACAACAACGAGTAACGCAAAAGCAACAAGAGAAGAAAATGAAGCAACAACAAGGAGAGCAACAGAAGAAATCTAAGCAGCAACAAAGAAGATTGCATGGAAAAAATTCAGATAGCCATGGAAGGCACATGAAGAACCAACATAGGTCCTTTCCCCCTCAAGGACAATGTCCTCAAAGTGAAGGTTTCCTCATTTCTAGAAATCCCTTTTATGGTTATTTTTTTATTGCAATAATTTTGGACTTAAAGGCATAAACTGTAGATGGCATGCAAGAAAAAATGTGTTTGGTACCAACAGCTGAATAATACACAAAGTGTCGAGGAGAAGGCATGTTGGCTATGAGGGAATGTCTAGTAGGAATGCTTCCAAGCATAACAATCTTTTGGCCCCATGCCTAAGCCCTGTTAAATGTTAGGGTCCAATCCTAACCCTTTTATTTATGTAATAGGGTCGAATCATAGTTATAGTTAGTTAAAGAGTCAATAAAGTTCATATTAATAATTGTAAGTGGTTGACCCACATTTAAGAAATGGACAACAGTTAGTTGCAAACAGGCCATGGTATTAGATAGATGGTATTGAGAGAACCATGGTATTGACCCATGGTTTGCATGTATGAATCCTATATAAAGGATAGAAACTCCCCATTGAGGAGCGTCCTGTCTTATTTTTTAATTGAGCTCTATTCTACTAGAGGTTGCCCCCTCGAAGAGGTAAGTGAACATTGCTTTCATCTATGAATAATAAAATACTTGTTGCTTTTGTCATATTGTTGTATGTTCTGGGTTGTATTTCTTCATATATTTGGTATTCTAGCATCTCCTTGCAAATTAAGAGCATAACAAGTGGTATCAGAGCGCTTTCTAGGGCTAGTGGTATCTCCATTTTTGGGCAGAATTTTTTTTAGGCTAGAGACGTGTTCTGACGTCTTTAAACCATGGAATCTGTCGTTGAGTGCATAAACCTGCAGATTTGGGGAGGCATGCATGCAAGAAATGCAAGAGTTGGTCACGCTTGTTGGACTCCCTCGTAACTGCTATGGGTACCCCTTCGAGTAGTAGCACATTAGATAGAACCACGCATAGACTATCTTCCATGTACCCTTGGGGTATATTGGAAGCTCCCTAGGCTCACCTGAAACCTCGCGTTAGATAAATAGTCGGTCGTCTTACTACTACAGTACACCGAGAACAAGACTCAAGGAGATTACTCGCGTGTACGATAGGCTTGTTAGGTATTACAGCTAAGGGTTAAGTTGATCCTCCTTAGTTAGTGCCCTAAAAGATTGGACCGAGTACTACTGTTGGACCCTCATGTATATTGCGATCTATAGCACTTGACACTCCTTAAGACCATAGTTCCCTCGCATATTTGAATATCACCTATTATATTCTTTGCTAGATCAAATATATCAGTTGGGGTTCTGTCACCACTGTAACAATCAGATCCACTAGTTAAGGTTCTATCGCCACAGTACCATTTAGATCTAGCAGTTGAGGTTTTGTTGCAACCGCAGTCCAACTCACATTCATCAGTTGGGGTTTCGCAGGTAGATCTGACCATTTGTGCGGTGAGGCTTGTGGCTCCTATACCTTGAGCTGATTCTCACAGGGCATTGGGCAGATTAAGTTTTCTGGAAATTGGCCACTGTAGTATTGATAAGTGGGGAGTAAAACTCCATTCGAAGTAAATAATAATAATAATAATAATAATAATAATAATAATAATAATAATAATAATAATCATAATCATAATCATAATCATAATCATAATAATCTGAGGCCTTCTCAGGACACTTATAAGAGAATTAGCCCATAAGAATTAGGACGACGAGATGACCACGGTTGTACTATTCATTGTCAGCTTCAATTTCAGGTAGTCCCAATTTTTTTCAAAGTGACGACAAGTGACCTAGATCTGTGTATGGTAGAAACTAGAGCTTAAGCCATAGCCAACCGGAAGATCGAGAGCCTTGAAGAATAGTTGGCTTCTTTCCAGATCTTAGCGGATCAGATGCAGGAATTCATGGACACATTCAACAGGAGCTCATTGGGGTTGCATTCGGAGGCACATGGTTTTAATGAAGATGCTAAAGGAGAATCTAGCCATCATATTCACTTCCATGGAAATCACCAACATTCCCACGCTCGACCACCAAAGTTGGACATGTATGAATTTAAAGGCTCTAATCCGGCAGTATGGATAGCACAAATGGACCAATATTTCACCCTAAATGATATCCTAGATGACGAAGCTAAACTATGTGCGAGAGGCCTTTACTTGGACCAAGAGAGATGGCAATGGTGGCAGTGGCATCGGAAATGCTATCTCAGGAAAATTAGTTGGTAGGTGTTCTCAAAATAAATTTGTGACCACTTTGACTGCGAATCTAATTTTTTGGGTCGTCTTAACAAGTTCCGCTAGACAAGCATAGTAAAAGACTATATTTCAGCCTTTGAGACATTGGCCATCTGCACAGAACGTCTGGAGATGAATTCTACTTGGAATGTTTTATAAGTGGTCTCAAAGGAGCCATCCAAGCCCATGTCCTGATGCACCACCAACCTACATGGATGGATGCTTGCAAAAGGGCTATCGAAGTGGAACGTGCTTTAGCTGCCCAATTTCCTCGTCTAAATTTCATAGCCAAGGGACGCCCCACCCAATCTCAGGGCACTACAAAAACACTTAAGGTTCAAAATGTGTCACAAGAAGAAATGGCCAAAAGAAGAAAACAAGGATTCTGCTACTAATGTGATGAAAAATACTCCCTGGGGCATAAATGCAAGGAACCAAAATTCTTTCAAATTGATGTTATTGATCACGGCTCATATGAGGAAACCCCACCCCTTGAGGGACCAAAGGAGGAGGATGAGGACACCTAGCAGGACAATGAGCTCCTAGCTATGCCAGAAGAACCAGTTATCTCGCTCCATTCTTTGGAAAGCATTTTTGCGCCCAAAACTCTCAAAATCAGAGGTTTTATTAAACATCGCCCTGTAGTAGTATTTATTGATAGTGGCATCACTCATAACTTTATCCATCATAGAACACTGAAGCTCTTCATTGTTTTGTCAAGGCAGTATTTACTTTCCAGGTTCAGATTACTGATGGGGAGATAATGAAATGTGAAGGCCACTACGAAAATATCAAACTTCAGATGGGAGATTACCATCTAACAACCCACATGTTTGTAATCAACATTGGTGGTTGAGACATTATCTTGGGTGTTGAATGGCTTCACACACTAGGCCCAATGATAATGGATTTCCAGGAGTTATATATGAGTTTTAAGTAGAATGACCACATGCATACCCTTCGTGGACTCCAGGTAGGTGCTCCTTCTATCATCAGCTCACATAGAATGGAAAAGTTGTTGAAAAAGGGCCATCATGGAGTTATCGCCCAATTTAATGCCATCCTGGCCATCGAGCCCACTACTCTTCAGATTCATCCTGAGATGCAACAAGTCTTAAACTACTAGTAGAATATCATTGACAAATGTAAAGAGATTCCACCCTCTAGAGGGGAGCATGATCATAACATCACTTTGGTCCCAGGGGCACAACTGCTGAATGTGCACCCATATAGATATCCTTTCGCCCAAAAGAATTAAATTAGAAAATCATCAAGGAACTCCTGGAAGCTAGTGTCATTCATCCAAGCATCAGTCTTTATTCATCACCAGTGGTCATGGTGCTCAAGAAATATGGGGAATGGCGCATGTGTCTAGACTTGAGGGCCCTCAACAAACTCATGGTCAAAGAAAAATTCCTATCCCAGTTGTTGATGATTTGCTGGATGAACTACATGGTGCTCAATTTTTTACTAAGCTAGATCTTTGCTCGGGCTATCACAAAATACACATGAAAGAAGTAAACATTCCCAAGACTGCTTTCTGAACTCATGAAGGCCATTATGAATTCTTGGTCATGTCATTTTGTCTTTGTAATGCCCCATCCACTTTTCAAAGCCTCATGAATCACCTGCTCAAACCATATCTCAGGAAATTTGTCCTTGTTTTCGTTCATGACATTCTCATCTATAGCCTCACCTGGGAAAAACATCTTCATCATGTAGACTTGCTCTTGAGACTGCTCCAGAAGCATAAATTATTTGTCAAATTTTCCAAGTGCTCTTTTGGCATGGAAGAATTCAAGTATTTGGGCACATTGCGGGTCGTGAAGGAGTTCGGGTGGATCCCAAGAAGGTCCAGGCAATGCAGGATTGGCCCCAACCAAAGACCTTGAATAACTTGAGGGGATTCTTGGGTCTCACAGGCTACTATCGCAAATTTATCCCCAATTATGGTCACATTGCTAGACCCCTCACTAACCTTCTCAAGAAAAATTCATTCCTCTGGACTGATGAAGCACAATAGGCGTTTATGCTCTAAAACAGGCCATGTGTTCCACTCTTGTATTGGCACTACCCGACTTCACCAAATCTTTTTTGATTGAATGTGATGCGTTAGGTACTGGTATTGGTGCTATCTTAATGTAGGAAGGTCGACCCTTGGCTTTCACCAGCCAACAACTAAGTGGGGAACATCCGGGACAATCTACCTATGAGAAGGAGATGATGCCCATCTTACATGCAGTAGATAGCTGGTGACCATTCCAAATCCACATAGATCATCAAAGCCTCAAATATTTTTTGAAGCAACACCTATCCTCACCCCAACAAAATAAATGGCTGGCCAAAATGCTGGGATATGATTATGAGATAATTTACAAGAAAGGGCACAAAAATGTAGTGGCGGATGCTTTATCACGCCAATTTGAGGATGAAAGCACCCTGCTATCAATTTCTCTCCCCATACCAGAATGGATTGAAGAAGCTCGCAAGGAATGGTTTTCACATCCCTCTCTCTCCCAACTCATTAATAACTTTAGAGCAGATCCTAATTCCTGTTGGGTCCCTATAATACTAGTGATTACCCCATTACTATTGTAGTTATACCCCTTATTTATATTTTTCTGCCCCTATTACCCCCATGTTGTTATTTCTGTGCCCCATAGAATCCCTCTATTGTTATTTTTGTGGCTTTAAATTATTATTGTTAGGTCGGCTGGATTATAGTGTGACTCCTTAGACTCCTATATATAGAAACGAGGTTTTGTCATTTGAATCATCCAAGAATTGTTAATTTATGTAATTTAAAGGAGGTTTCCCCGTCGAAGATGCTGAATTCTAAGGCGTTGATATATCTTTTCTATCTTTTCTTGAGCTGGTTTCATAACATTTGGTATCAGAGCTTTTGATTCTAGGGTTTCGCTGCTCCAAACAGGTCATCGTGGCATTTTCGCTATAACTTGTTTTCTGTGATATTTCAGAAGTTTCAAAACAAACCCATTTGAGAAGAAATCACGTTGAACCTTGGGTCCAAATTTCAGAGCTTCTAGCACGATATTTGCGGAGATATGATCTGAGGACGTTGGTCTTTTTGCAGACTCCTGAATTACATTCAAAACAGGTGACCTAGGGAAAATCGTCATAACTTTCTCTTTGGGAATCGGATTGAAATTTCGTAAGAATTTTCAAAAAGAGGACGGACTATAGTTTCTTGTATGCATGTTTCAGCTCCAAAGGTTGAAACAGGGACTCGTGGCACGTCGTACAAGTTGCTCTACTGAACTAGTCTAGAAGCAAGTCACTGTGGGAGATTTCACATAACTCTTCCTTGGTGAATCCAATTTGGGTCAGACTTGTGGCATTGGAAAGAGGACACAAAAGGCTACTAGAGATCGCAATTTTAGAACTGGATGATCTGAAATTACAGAGATACATCAGACTCAATATCAGGCTTCTACAAAGTGAAAAACGGTGTGTAATTTTTTTTAAATTTTTGCGTAAGCTTGGTTTAATGGAATTCAAAGGGCATAGTAAAACATTATTATCGGTAACTGATGCCCCGATGAAAGAAAATGCAAACACCTAGTAAGGAACCTGAAAGCTCTAGCATGACTCATGAAGAAGAGGAAGAAATGCTACATGATATATCAAAATTACAAGAACAAGTGCAACAAATGTCACGCTCACAAAAGCTAACAGAAGCTAAGATAAATGGCGTGGAATCTAAGATAAATGGCGTGGAATCTAAGATAAAGGGCATGGAAGCTAACATGGATGATTCGAAGATATATTTGAAGAGAGACATGGCAGATTTGAAGACAATTTGAAGACAGACATGGCAGATTTGAAGACATATTTGACAAATTTTCTACAAGAAATACTTACTAATGGTGAAAAGGTTGTAAAGGAAACTCATGATGTGAACAAAAGTAATGCTAATCATGATTCCATAGACTCTAATGTTGGATCGAAGACCCACCATATTCCAAAAATCGATATGAGGAAGTTTGATGGCAAGGATCCCGCCACATGGATATTACAAATGGAGCAGTTCTTCGATCTCAATAATGTGCAAAACACACAAAAGGTACGTATGGCAACTGTATATTTGGAACCAAATCAATTTGTATGGTATCAATGGCTTTGCTCTCGTAAAAAATTTATCACTTGGGCAATTTTTTCGGAAGAATTGATAGCACATTATGAAGATACAAAAAGAAACACTTTTTTTTAGCCAATTGATAAGTCTCAAACAAAAGTGTTCAGTAATGGAGCACATTGAGGAGTTCCAAAAATTGAACATAAGGGTAAAAGATATTCCAGAGGAGCATAGGATTGATGTGTTCATAGGGTCTTTAAAGGATAATATCCAACATGATGTTCGCCTTTGGGAACCTGATTCATTAGAGAAGGCATTCAGGTTAGCAAGAAAAATGGAAAGCAAAATTATGGAAACCAGGAAGCATACCACTCCCAACTATAAAGACGAAAGTGTTGTTGCCCCTAGTCTTCCACAACCTATAAGGTTGACATCACAACAATTGGAAGAAAAAAGAGCAAAAGGGCTTTGTTACAGTTGTGATAGCAAATACACTAAAGGTCATAAGTGTGCTGAGAAGAAATTATTCTACATAGATTGTGAAGAGGAAGAAGAAAAGGAGCAAGAAAGGTCAAAAGAAGAAGATATACTCCAGGAACAAAGCCTAGATGAAGAACAAATAAATCCGACCTTATCTTGTAATGCATTGGCGAGAATTACCACTCCTCAAACCATCAAGATAGAAGGACAAATCAAGAAGAAAAATGTAATAGTGTTGATTGATTCAGGAAGCACCCACAATTTTATTCATTGTAGGGTAGCAAAAGAATTGAATTGCTTCCTATATCCTGCACCAGAGTGTCAAGTGATGATTGCAAATGGAGGAACAATAAATTGCTCTGGAAGGTGTCATAATATCAAGCTATCCATGGGAGAATATGTATTGACTAGCCCAATGCTTTCCATTCCAATGGGAGGTACTGATGTTGTACTAGGAGTCCAATGGCTACAATCCTTGGGTACAATAGCTTTTAATTTTCAAGAACTTTTCATCAAATTTTCTACGGAAGGAAAGGAAGTTGAATTAAGGGGTATTGCAAAGAAACCAGGAAAGATAATCAGCTCTAATGGTATGAAAAAGCTTCTAAAAAAGGAGCAAAGAGGTGTAATTGCACAATTATGTTCGCTAGATGTTTCCATATTGGAATCATCTATTTCTCCAGATCTCCAAAAAAGTCTTGGACAATCATTCCAAGGTATTTGAGACTCCAAAAGGTCTCCCACCTATGCGTGATCATGATCATGCTATTCATCTGATTATAGGAAGTGTTCCTCCAAACATCAGGCCGTACAAATATCCCTATGTCCAAAAAAGTGAAATTTAACGTATGGTTGCAGAAATGTTAGAGGCTGGTATAATTCAACCAAGTCAAAGTTCATTCTCTGCTCCAGTAGTATTGGTGCACAAGAAGGATGGATCATGGTGCATGTGTCCAGATTATAGGGAGCTCAACAAGCTCACTATTAAAGATAAGTTCCCCATTCCTGTCATTGATGAATTACTGGATGAATTGCATGGATCAATTTACTTCACCAAGTTGCATCTTCGTTCGGGATATCATCAAATCAGAATGAAGATTGAAGACATTCCGAAAACGGCATTTAGAACTCATGAGGGTCGTTATGAATTTTTGGTCATTCCTTTTGGCCTTACCAATGCACCTTCAACATTTCAAGGTTTGATGAATTCAATTTTCAAACCATTCCTTAGACAATTTGTGTTAGTATTTTTTGATGATATACTAATCTACAACAAGTCTTGGAAGGATCATGTTGAACATGTTGAGAAGGTGCTACAACTATTGGAGGTGAAACAATTATATGCAAAAAGATCCAAATGTTTCTTTGGAGTCCAGGAGGTGGAATATTTTGGTCATATTGTATCTCATGAAGGAGTTAAGGTAGACCCTAGAAAAGTTAAAGCCATTAAGGAATGGAAAATTTGCACATCCATAAAGCATCTGCGAGGATTTCTTGGGTTGACAGGGTATTATCGCAAATTTGTTAAGAATTATGGGAGAATAGCAGCACCTCTAACAACATTATTGAAGAAAGATGCATTCTCATGGACTCCGGAAGCAACAAAGGCCTTTGAACATCTTAAAGAGGCAATGTGCCAAGCACCGGTCTTAGCTACACCGGACTTCACGAAAACCTTTATTGTGGAATGTGATGCTTCAGGAAATGGAATTGGTGCTATTCTAATGCAAGATGAAAGACCCATTGCTTTTGAAAGTCATCCAATCAAGGGAAAGGTTTTAAGCAAAGCTATTTATGAGAAGGAAATGTTGGCAATACTCCATGCACTTAAGAAATGGCGACCCTACCTAATGGGAAGACACTTCAAGGTAAAAACGGATCATGATAGCCTTAAATACTTTTTAGAACAAATATTATCCTCTGAAGAGCAACAAAAGTGGGTCACAAAGATGTTGGGTTATGACTTTGAAATAATCTACAAAAAAGGGAAGCAAAATATGGTGGCAGATGCACTCTCAAGAAAGGATGACGATGTGTGCCATTTCTATTATCCAACCAGATTGGATAAACGAAGCAAGGGAGGAATGGAAGAATGATGAAGAAGTGTGGGCACTTATTTGAAAGCTACAACAAGATTCCAGTACATCTGATACATTTAGCTGGCAAAATGATTCGTTATGGTACAAAGATTGCTTATACCTGTGTAAGAATTCCCAGCTAAAACAAAAGATTCTTATGGAATTGCACACTTCTCCCTTAGGAGGGCACTCAGGATTTTTAAAAACTTACCACAGGGTTAAGAAGGAATTTTTTTTGGATGGCCTTAAATCAGATATTCAAAAATTTGTGGCGGAATGTTTGGTTTGCCAACAAAATAAAGTTGAAACAATTAAGACACTGGGTCTATTACAACCTTTATCCATTCCAAGCCAACGTTGGGAGGATGTTTCAATGGATTTTATCACAGGTTTACCCAAGTCTGAGGGAAAGAGTGTAATCATGGTGGTGGTTGACAAACATACCAAGTATGCACACTTTTGTGCATTATCACATCCATTTAAAGCCAGTACAGTTTCTACTGCATTTATGGAAACAATTCAAAAGCTACATGGAAACCCAAAGATTATTGTAAGTGACAGAGATCAAATTTTCACTGCAAATTTTTGGAGAGAATTATTTTCTTCTCTTGGTACTCAGTTAGCTCATAGCTCATCTTATCATCCTCAATCTGATGGGCAAACTGCGATAGTAAAAAATGTTTGGAAGGATATCTTCGTTGCTTTGTATCTGATAAACAAACACAATGGGTCAAATGGTTGCCTCTGGCTGAATGGTGGTATAACACTTCCTTCCATATAGCAACAAAAATGACCCCATTTATGGCACTTTATGGGTATCAACCACCATCCATCACATCATATTTAAGAGAAAATTCTAAGGTTAAGGCAGTGGAACATCACATCGAACATCAACAACAAGTCCTCCAACTCTTAAAGGATAACCTCGTGTTGGCACAAAATAGAATGAAACAACAGGCAGATCAACATCGCAGTGAAAGAAGTTTTGATGTAGGTGATTGGGTATTCCTACGGCTACAACCATATAAGAAAATGTCCCTAAAGCAAGCTAAGAAGGATAATAAATTATCACCAAAGTATTATGGTCCGTACAAGGTGTTGCAAAATATTGGTACTATGGCATACAAATTGGAGCTTCCTGCAGCTTCTCGATTGCACCCAGTTTTCCATGTTTCATGTTTAAAGAAGGTTATAGGCGACAAGCTCCTAGTTCAAACAATATTGCCAGAACTTGACGAGGAAGGAAAAATTATATTGGAACCGGAAGCAGTCACAGAAACAAGAACTCGACAGCTACGAAATCGATCAATTTCAGAGTATCTTATCAAGTGGAAGAACTGATCCGCTGAAGATTCCACATGGGAGGATGAGAATTTTATGTAGAAGTATCCAGAACTACTCAAGCGTTGAGGACAACACTTTTTTGAAGGAGAGGGGCATGTTGGGTCCCTATAATACTAGTGATTACCCCATTACTATTGTAGTTATACCCCTTATTTATATTGTTGTGCCCCTATTACCCCCATGTTGTTATTTTGTGCCCCATAGAATCCCTCTATTGTTATTTTTGTGGCTTTATATTATTATTGTTAGGTCGGCTGGATTATATTATGACTCCTTAGACTCCTATATATAGAAACGAGGTTTTTTCATTTGAATCATCCAAGAATTGTTCATTTATGTAATGTAAAGGAGGTTGCCCCCTCGAAGAGGCTGGATTCTAAGGTGTTGATCTATCTTTTCTATCTTTTCTTGAGTTAGTTTCATAACAATTCCACAGTTGACTGCTCTTGGAAGGACGAGATTCTTCGCTACAAGGATAGAGTAGTGATATCGCCAACATCCACCCTCAAAATGTGCATTTTAGAAGAGTTGCACTCATCTCCCACTGTAGGCCATGTAGGCTTTCAGAAGACTTATGCTTGCACTCATCATTCTTTCTTTTGGACAAGCATGAAAACTGACATGCTTACTTTTGTAGTTGAATGTGATGTGTGTCAATGCCACAAAGGAGAAATAGTCAAGTCCCCAGGCACCTTACAACCATTTCCCATCCCTACCTCAATCTGGATGGATGTTTTTATGGATTTCTTTACTGGTCTTTCGAAGTCAGGCAACAAGTCAGTCATCATGGTGGTTGTGGATAGAAATTCTAAATATGCTCATTTTTTAGCCCTACCCTACCCATTTCCCCCACTTTGGTGGCTCAAGCTTTCATGGACCAGATATTCAAACTACATGGCATACCCACCTCCATTGTGTTTGTGTTATGAAACCAGCTCAAGAAAAGATAGAAAAGATAGATCAACGCCTTAGAATTCAGCCTCTTCAAGGGGGCAGCCTCCTTTACATTACATAAATGAACAATTCTTGGATGATTCAAATGACAAACCTCATTTCTATATATAGGAGTCTAAGGAGTCACAATATAATCCAGCCGACCTAACAATAATAATAATAAGCCACAAAAATAACAATAGAGGGATTCTATGGGGCACAGAAATAACAATATGGGGGTAATAGGGGCACAACAATATAAATAAGGGGTATAACTACAATAGTAATGGGGTAATCACTAGTATTATAGGGACCCAACATGCCCCTCTCCTTCAAAAAAGTGTTGTCCTCAACGCTTGAGTAGTTCTGGATACTTCTGCATAAAATTCTCATCCTCCCATGTGGAATCTTCAGCGGATAAGTTCTTCCACTTGATAAGATACTCTGAAATTCATCGATTTCGTAGCTGTCGAGTTCTTGCTTCTGTGACTGCTTCCGGTTCCAATATAATTTTTCCTTCCTCATCAAGTTCTGGCAATATTGTTTGAATTGGGAGCTTGTCACCTATAACCTTCTTTAAACATGAAACATGGAAGACTGGGTGCAATCGAGAAGCTGCAGGAAGCTCCAATTTGTATGCCATAGTACCAATCTTTTGCAACACCTTGTACAGACCATAATACTTTGGTGATAATTTATTATCCTTCTTAGCTTGCTTAAGGGACATTTCCTTATATGGTTGTAGCCGTAGGAATACCCAATCACCTACATCAAAACTTCTTTCACTGCGATGTTGATCTGCCTGTTGTTTCATTCTATTTTGTGCCAACACGAGGTTATCCTTTAAGAGTTGGAGGACTTGTTGTTGATGTTCGATGTGATGTTCCACTGCCTGAACCTTAGAATTTTCTCTTAAATATGATGTGATGGATGGTGGTTTGTACCCATAAAGTGCCATAAATGGGGTCATTTTTGTTGTTGTATGGAAGGAAGTGTTATACCACCATTCAGCCAGAGGCAACCATTTGACCCATTGTGTCTGTTTATCAGATACAAAGCAATGAAGATATCCTTCCAAACGTTTGTTTACTATCTCAGTTTGCCCATCAGATTGAGGATGATAAGATGAGCTATGAGCTAACTGAGTACCAAGAGAAGAAAATAATTCTGTCCAAAAATTTCCAGTGAAAATGGGATCTCTGTCACTTACAATAATCTTTGGGTTTCCATGTAGCTTTTGAACTGTTTCCATAAATGCAGTAGAAACTGTACTGGCTTTAAATCGATGTGATAATGCACAAAAGTGTGCATACTTGGTAAGTCTGTCAACTACCACCATGATGACACTCTTTCCCTCAGACTTGGGTAAACCTGTGATAAAATCCATTGAAACCTCCTCCCAACGTTGGCTTGGAATGGATAAAGGTTGTAATAGACCCAGTGTCTTAATTGTTTCAACTTTATTTTGCTTGCAAACCAAACATTCCGCCACAAACTTTTGAATATCTGATTTAAGGCCATCCCAAAAAAATTCCTTCTTAACCCTGTGGTAAGTTTTTAAAAATCCTGAGTGCCCTCCTAAGGGAGAAGTGTGCAATTCCATAAGAATCTTTTTTTTTAGCTGGGAATTCTTACAGAGGTATAAGCGATCTTTGTACCATAACGAATCATTTTTCCAGCTAAATGTATCAGAAGTACTGGAATCTTGTTGTAGCTTTCGAATAAGTGCCCACACTTCTTCGTCATTCTTCCATTCCTCCCTTGCTTCGTTTATCCAATCTGGTTGGATAATAGAAATGGCACACAACAATGCTTCCACATCCTCATCCTTTCTTGAGAGTGCATCTGCCACCACATTTTGCTTCCCTTTTTGTAGATGATTTCAAAGTCATAACCCAACATCTTTGTGACCCACTTTTGTTGCTCTTCAGAGGATAATCTTTGTTCTAAAAAGTATTTAAGGCTATCATGATCCATTTTTACCTTGAAGTGTCTTCCCATTAGGTAGGGTCGCCATTTCTTAAGTGCATGGAGTATTGCCAACATTTCCTTCTCATAAATAGCTTTGCTTAAAAACTTTCCCTTGATTGGACGACTTTCAAAAGCAATGGGTCTTTCATCTTGCATTAGAACAACACCAATTCCATTTCCTGAAGCATCACATTCCACAATAAAGGTTTTTGTGAAGTCCGGTGTAGCTAAGACCGGTGCTTGGCACATTGCCTCTTTAAGATGTTCAAAGGCCTTTGTTGCTTCCGGAGTCCATGAAAATGAATCTTTCTTTAATAATGTTGTTAGAGGTGCTGCTATTCTCCCATAATTGTTAACAAACTTGCGATAATACCCTGTCAACCCAAGAAATCCTCGCAGATGCTTTATGGATGTGGGGATTTTCCATTCCTTAATGGCTTTAATTTTGCTAGGGTCTACCTTAACTCCTTCATGAGATACAATATGACCCAAATATTCCACCTCCTGGACTCCAAAGAAACATTTGGATCTTTTTGCATATAATTGTTTCTCCTCCAATAGTTGTAGCACCCTGTCAACATGTTCAACATGATCCTTCCAAGACTTGCTGTAGATTAGTATATCATCAAAAAATACTAACACAAATTTTCTAAGGAATGGTTTGAAAATTGAATTCATCAAACCTTGAAATGTTGAAGGTGCATTGGTAAGACCAAAAGGCATGACCAAAAATTCATAATGACCCTTATGAGTTCTAAATGCCGTTTTTGGAATGTCTTCAATCTACATTCTGATTTGATGATATCCCGAACGAAGATCCAACTTGGTGAAGTAAATTGATCCATGCAATTCATCTAGTAATTCATCAATAACAGGAATGGGGAACTTATCTTTAATAGTGAGCTTGTTGAGCTCCCTATAATCTGGACACATGCGCCATGATCCATCCTTCTTATGCACCAATACTACTGGAGCTGAGAAAGAACTTTGACTCGGTTGAATTATACTAGCCTCTAGCATTTGTGCAACCATAGGTTCAATTTCACTTTTTCGGACATAGGGATATCTGTACGGCCTGATGTTTGGAGGAACACTTCCTGGAATCAGATGAATAGCATGATCATGATCACGCATAGGTGGGAGACCCTTGGGAGTCTCAAATACCTTGGAATGATTGTCCAAGACTTTTTGGAGATCTGGAGAAATAGATGATTCCAATGTGGAAACATCTAGCGAACATAATTGTGCAATTACACCTCTTTGCTCCTTTTTTAGAAGCTTTGTCATACCATGAGAGCTGATTATCTTTCCTGGTTTCCCTGCAATACCCCTTAATTCAACTTCCTTTCCTTCCGCAGAAAATTTGATGAAAAGTTCTTGAAAATTAAAAGCTATTGTACCCAAGGATTGTAGCCATTGGACTCCTAGTACAACATCCGCACCTCCCATTGGAATGGAAAACATTGGGCTAGTCAATACATATTCTCCCATGGATAGCTTGATATTATGGCACTTTCCAGAGCAATTTATTGTTCCTCCATTTGCAATCATCACTTGACACTCTGGTGCTGGATATAGGAAGCAATTCAATTCTTTTGCTACCCTACAATTAATAAAATTGTGGGTGCTTCCTGAATCAATCAACACTATTACCTTTTTCTTCTTGATTTGTCCTTCTATCTTGATGGTTTGAGGAGTGGTAATTCCTGCCAATGCATTACAAGATATGGTCGGATTTATTTGTTCTTCATCTTGGCTTTGTTCCTGGAGTATATCTTCTTCTTTTGACCTTTCTTGCTCCTTTTCTTCTTCCTCTTCACAATCTATGTAGAATAATTTCTTCTCAGCACACTTATGACCTTTAGTGTATTTGCTATCACAACTGTAACAAAGCCCTTTTGCTCTTTTTTCTTCCAATTGTTGTGGTGTCAACCTTATAGGTTTTGGAAGACTAGGGGCAACAACACTTCCGTCTTTATAGTTGTGAGTGGTATGCTTCCTGGTTGCCATAATTTTGCTTTCCATTTTTCTTGCTAACCTGAATGCCTTCTCTAATGAATCCGGTTCCCAAAGGCGAACATCATGTTGGATATTATCCTTTAAAGACCCTATGAACACATCAATCCTATGCTCCTCTGGAATACCTTTTACCTTTATGTTCAATTTTTGGAACTCCTCAATGTGCTCCATTACTGAACCCTTTTGTTTGAGACTTATCAATTGGCTAAAAAAAGTGTTGCTTTTTGTATCTTCATAATGTGCTATCAATTCTTCCGTAAAAATTGCCCAAGTGATAAATTGTTTATGAGAGCAAAGCCATTGATACCATACAAACTGATTTGGTTCCAAATATACAGTTGCCATACGTACCTTTTGTGCGTTTTGCACATTATTGAGATCGAAGAATTGCTCCATCTGTAATATCCATGTAGCGGGATCCTTGCCATCAAACTTCCTCATATCGATTTTTGGAATATGGTGATTCTTCGATCCAAAATTAGCATCTATGGTATCATGATTAACATTTCTTTTGTTTTCATCATGAGTTTCCTTTACTACCTTTTCACCATTAGTGACCCTTTCTTGTAGCAACTTCTTCAATTCTTCCATGTCTGTCTTCATATCTATCTTCAAATCTTCCATGTCTCTCTTCAAGACTATCTTCGAATCATCCATCTTAGCTTCCATGCCCTTTATCTTAGATTCCACGCCATTTATCTTAGATTCCACGCCACTTATCTTAGCTTCTGTTAGCTTTTGTGAGCGTGACATTTGTTGCACTTGTTCTTGTAATTTTGATATATCATGTAGCATTTGTTCCTCTTCTTCATGGGTCATGCTAGAGCTTTCAGGCTCCTTACTAGGTGTTTGCATTTTCTTTCCTCGGGGCATCAGTTACTGATAATAATGCTTTACTATGCCCTTTGAATTCCGTTAAACCAAGCTTACACAAAAATTTAAAAAAAAACTACACACCTTTTTTCACTTTATAGAAGCCTGATATTGAATCTGATGTATCTCTGTAATTTCAGATCATCCAGTTCTGAAATTTCTACCTGTAGTAGCCTTCTGCGTTCTCTTTCCAATGCCACAAGTCTGAGCCAAATTGGATTCTCCAAGGAAGAGTTATGTGAAATCTCCCACAGTGACTTGCTTTTAGACTGGTTCAGTAGAGCGAACTTGTACGATGTGCCACGAGTCACTGTTTCAACCTTGGAATCTAAAACACACACACAAGAAACTGCAGTCCGTCCTATTTCTGTACCTTTTTACGAAATTTAAATCCGATCCTCAGAGAGAGAGTTATGACGATTTTCCCCAGATCACCTGTTTTGAATGTAATTCAGGAGTCTGCAAATAGGTCAACTTCCTCAGATCATATCTCCGAAAATATCGTACAAAAAGCTCTGAAATTCGGACCCAAGGTTCAATGCCAATTCTTCTCAAATGGGTTTTTTTTACGACTTCTGAAATGTCACAGAAAAAAGGTTATAGCGAAAATTCCACGATGACCTGTTTGGAGCAGCGAAACCCTAGAATTCCAAAGCTCTGATACCAAATGTTATGAAACCAGCTCAAGAAAAGATAGAAAAGATAGATCAACGCCTTAGAATTCAGCCTCTTCGAGGGGGCAACCTCCTTTACATTACATAAATGAACAATTCTTGGATGATTCAAACGACAAAACCTCCTTTCTATATATAGGAGTCTAAGGAGTCACAATATAATCCAGCCGACCTAACAATAATAATATAAAGCCACAAAAATAACAATAGAGGGATTCTATGGGGCACAAAAATAACAGTATGGGGGTAAAAGGGGCACAACAATATAAATAAGGGGTATAACTACAATAGTAATGAGGTAATCATTAGTATTATAGGGACCCAACAGTTTGATCGTGACCCGACCTTCACTAGTAACTTTTGGCAAGAAATTTTCAAGCTACAAGGCACCCAACTCCATCTAAGTACTTCCTATCATCCCCAAAATAATGGTCAAACTGAAAAAATCAACAATTGTTTGGAGACCTACCTAAGGTGCTTCACTTCAGAAAAGCAACATGAATGGGTAGAGTGGTTACCTCTAACTGAATGGTGGTATAATACTAACTATCATGCAACCACCAAGATGACTGCATATGAAGTAGTGTATGGTCAACTCCCACCTTCACCTACTTCTTATCCCCCTAGAACCTCTAAGGTGCAAGCAGTGGATCAACTCCTACAGAACTATGCAACCATGCTAGCCCATCTCAAAGATAATCTCCATCGAGCTTAGAATCACATGAAGCATAGGCAGGCCAACATATTTTAGAGGGCACATTTCAAGAAGGGGATGAGGTATTCCTGAAGCTGCAACCATACAAGAAAACATCGCTCAAAGACAAGGGCTATAAAAAATTATCTCCAAAATTCTATGGACCTTATCAAATACTTCAGAACATTGGAGAAGTAGCCTATAAGCTAGCATTGCCACCAACTTCAAAAATCCATCCTGTCTTCCATGTATGATGCCTCAAGAAAGTAGTGGGGAACAATTGCAGCATTCAAACCAGTCTACCTGAATTGGATCAAGAGGGTTCACTGTGGCTCTGACCTAAATAGGTCCTTGACATGCGAGAATGAAATCTGTGCAGCCACATGATCAAGGAAGTCCTTGTCAAGTGGAAAGACACCTATCCAGAAGATGCTACCTAGGAACAAACCACTATTCTTCAATAGTTTCCGTAGCTTCAGCCTTGAGGACAGGGCTTATTTTTACGAGGGAGGGCATCTTAGGGTCCAACCCTAACCCCTTTATTTATGTAATAGGGTCGAGTCATAGTTATAGTTAGTTAAAGAGTCAATAAATCCCGTATCAATAATTGTAAGTGGTTGAGCCGCATTTAAGAAAGTAACCATAGTTAGTTGCAAATGGGCCATGGTATTAGATAGATGGTATTGAGAGAACCATTGTACTAACCCATGGTATTTCATGTATGAATCCTATATAAAGGATAGAGACTCACCATTGAGGAGTGTCATGTCTTCTGTTGTAATTGAGCTCTACTCTGCTAGATGTTGCCCTCTTGAAGAGGCAAGTGAAAATTACTTTCATCTTTTAATAATAAAATACTTGCTCTTTTTCTCATATTGTTCTGTGTTCTAGGTTGTATTTCTTCGTATATTTGCTATTTTGGCATCTTCTTGCAGGTTAAGAGCATAAAATTAAATGCTACGTTTGCAGTAATCTTGGGCACAAGATAAAAAGATGCAGATATGAGAAGAAAAATAAGCTTCTAAACATATGAATGCAAATATAGTAGCCTGACCACTGAAGAGAATAAAGGCACTTGGGTTTGTCTTCAGCATTGTGTGAAGACAACATGCTAAAAAGGGGAAGAAGAAATCGAAAGAAAAACAACAAGAATGATGTTCTTACTCTTGTAGCAGACCCCTCCGTAAAGAAGAAAGATAGCAATAAGATATGGAGAAAGTAAGGAAAAGTTTTCTCCAACCATATGCAACCAAGAAAAATCCCTAGCAATGGTAGAGGATAAGCTAGAAAGGAATGTTGTTGTCATGACTCGACCATTGAAGGTCTGGAAGAAAAAGAGGATATTCCACTTAGGGGGAGTATATCCTTTGTTTCTCTTCCTTGAAAGAAGAGAATGGCCTCAAGGGAGGAAAAATAAGTTATTTGCAAGAATAATAAAGAATAGTTAGAGAGATGCATCTGAATGATGGAGGTATGATCGAGTTCCCATGTTGCTTACTTTGATAAATTTATTTATTTCAAATATATCAACATTGCAAGAGAGAGGAAAGAGTAGCCAACATGGTTATAGGGAGAGTACACAACAATACTCTATGTTGTGGAAGAAGAGGTGTTGTCGCTGAAGTATGGAATGATAAGAGGCCTACAGCTAAGTTAGGTTCACAGGATTAGCCCCTACGTAGAAGCAAGGAAGCAGATAAAGGAGATGAGAGAAAACTAGCTTAGGGGGAGCTAATTTAGTAATCAGTAGCAGGAAATCACTTTCAGCCTCAAGAAGAAATATTGCACAGGAAATGAAGGGTTTGAATCTTGGGTGAAATACCCTTATTTCATTTAAGTTGTGAGTTTAATTATGCCTGGCAATCTCATGTTCATGAAAACAATTGGTATAAGCCTTTCATGTACCTTAGCTTTCAATTGGTATTTCTATGTCAATTGATGGTCTTTTGTTCATGTGGAGTAACCCTTTTGTGCAAGAGGAAATTTATTTTTAAGAAGAAGTTATAAGAGTTTTCCTAATACATTGTCAAATTTGTATCAACTTGTTGATGTAGTTTGTGTCATTTTAGTAGTAGATCCTATTTTAAGTATGATCTCAGGGGGAGAAGAGCTAGTTTATTGGGATGCTCAAGCGAAATGAGCATATTCTTAGTAGCAACAATAATAGTGAAGAGTAAGCCTACAATTCATCCAGTAGTCTAAGGCATTCAGAACTGGAAAAATTCAAAGTAGAGGCAGTTTATGTTCAGGGGGAGCATATCACATATGCCCAGTTCTGAGAGTAGTAACAACTACAAGAAAGGTACAATGACTTGATTTTCTGGTGTTTAGTCTTGCATATATCCTTGTTTATAATGTTTGTAGCTGAGTTTGGATAGAAGACTTCAACTTCCTGTCACACGGAATAGGTCGATCTTGCGGACAAGATAGACCTTCCTAGAATCTAAAGAAGACCTAATGACAAGCAAACCAACTAGACACTATCTTTCTCTAAATATGCTTTGATAAACAATAGAAAACAAGTGTTTTTAGGGCCTACCTTAGGTCCAACGCAAGCTTGTGGATGCCCTCGCTCCTATGATCCAAATGAGCTCCTTTTCGCGAATCTGCAAACACAAACAAGGCAAACAAATTAAATAGCACCTGAAAATCCAATTGCATAAAACATATTTAACATGAAAGTCAAGGAGTCCATGAAACAAATAACATAAGATACTTGTTGAGAAAAATGAGTTTGATTGTATTAATTCAAAAGAAGAAGAACTTTACAACCTTTGCCTTGACACTGTACAAGCTCCTCCCAGGGTCCAACAAGAAGTCTCCTCTACTTTGACAAGTTTCACTCACTCCCCAATGAAGCCAAAAATATGTGTGATCTCTCTTCTTAAGCTCAACTAGGAAGTCTTGATTTCACCAGCATTTACCCTAAAAAATGTTCAGCTTCTAACCTCCTTAGCAACCAACCCAATGCCTGTATTTATAGTGCAATGGAGGGAGGTTACTAGGTCCTCCTTCAAAGGGATAAAGCCCTCCTTCAAAGGGATAGCTCCTCTCATCAAGGGATTAGCTCCTTCTCTTTTGGGATCCATGAACCACCTTAGAGCGAACAATCCACGTCAAAATTCCTTCTAGAAACCTCTAGAATTAACCCAAAGTGAGTTTTTTAAGATAAAACTTGCGCCTTTTGACTTTCACAGGGGTCCCCACCTACACTGTTAGGGACAGAGCGGGTAGGTCCGCAGCTTTTGTACACAAAAGGTGTGGGACCGCAAGTGACCATGACAGAAAGTGCGGAACCCGAGTTACATTGATTTTTAATGTCTTTCTCTCATTTTCAAAGCTTGATTTGAAGAGCTGAGGTCTGAGACTTGCTTAGGAGGACAGTACAAGTGATGATAGACCCATACTGACTGCAAATAATCATGGTGACGATATTTTTGTGTAACAGATTGCCCCCTAAAGTGCGAAGTCTGTAGTGGATGAGGATTTCTTATCATTTAGGAAGAGTGAAGTACTTTATCATTTCGAGGATCATCTTGTGGAGAGCCTAGTTGGAACCTGTAAAAACATTCAATGCAAGATATATATATGAGATCATATCATCGCTGAGGTAGGCATTCCCATACTCAGATCAAAACTGACTAGAAAAACTAACTACTGCTCTGATACAGGAATGAAATTGTAAAACATCACAAGTATAGACTCATGTGGACACAGTCATCTGTTTATGAATAGTCCATTATATAATGAGTACAAAATTCCTCGCAGCCTGGATTGTGGAAACAAGATCCAGGGTCTTCATTTCTACTTCCCGAAACAGTACGATTCTATCCATGCGAATGAATGTGTTGATGTCGAACATGGTAGAAACCACTTGATTACCAGTCAATGATGTAAACTGTTAACAAGTGTGAGAGAAACCACCAGTAATGTCAATGGCTCTCAAAGTACCTAGTACAGTCCATGAGATGCGAATAAATGTGTTGATGTCGAAGGTGTCACGGAATCCTTTGATCGAAAGTCAATGATGTAAACTGTCGTCAAAGGCGAGAAACTTGCCATTGAGGCATGTAGACTTCAAGGTGCTGACGATTCCTAGATCATCTTTCTAGATAATGAGCTGATGTCGATAGAAATCGATCCGTCGTAGGCAAGCCCACTGTTATCACAAAATCACTACTGAGGGCTGCAACCAAGCAAGACTTCATGTAACTCTTTCAACCTAGCTTTAGATCAAAGCTTAGCCTCTTTGATCAGAGAGGGCTCTCTCACAAACTCTTGATAAAAATCATTCACTATAAAAGATGGCTAACTCTTTACTTATTCATGAAAGCAAAAGCTGGTTGGATACATGTCAAACTGGTTCTCATTGGGCTATGGAGTCTCATACACTAAGTAAACAAGAAAAACATGATCATTTCATAGAACTCAAGGCTCTTTGCATTAAGTGTCAAACATACTCCATCAAAACCACAAAACCACAGCTTGCTAAACACACAGGAAGTCAGAGCATAAGATTATGAATTCTGAGTGATTGTGTTACAACAAGGCTGTAAATGAACATAAAACATAAAACACCATCCTTATATTTGACCACAATAATCCATCGAGAATCTTGAGAAGAAATCAACACTGTTTTACTATTACTGTCATAAGCTTTACAATGGCCCAAAACAACTCTGTTTTTCTATAAAATGTCCAACCCTTTCTACATTCTAATCTGATCCCTTTATAGGCAAACAAACTTATCCACCTCGAGCTTCCTCCTCCAGCATGAGGGGAGCCTCGAAGGTGGCTATTGACTATCCCTATCTAGTGCATAACTAACTTATTAATTACATAATGACTAAACTGAAATTACAAATGGTTTTCATTTAATCAAAATCCTAAATCTTTGCTCCTTGTCGCATGATGCTTTTCTAGCTCTTGACACATGTCCTTTAGCTGTTTAGGTTGAAGTATCTTTGAAGGAGAGTACACAGAACGAACTAGCTTTGGATTCTAGTTACGTGTATGCTTATTAATTGATCAAGAAGAATGCTCTGTTTTCACGGTCTTTGTCTCCCACATTCTCCCAAAGTATAGCAGCCTGTTCCCAAATCTTTTAATAACCCAGACATGGAATGCTACCATGTTTCAGATGTGCTGTAAGTGATATTAATAGACAGGTGCTTCTCTTCCTCAACTCCCGCTCACAGTATCACACTAGCTGCTCTGCACTTTAAAATCATCACCTACAGCAGTTTCGTAGCGCGCTACGAAACTGCTGTGTGATTTAAATAAACCACAGTCTTCCTTTAAACTTCTCACAAAATTGAATAGCTGATGTTGCCAATCTTCAATTTCACCTATGCTATGCTGAGATTCAGAATCACATTCCCTATAACATGAACCTCCAATAGATGAACCAACTACAATTGATGAGACCACCATGATTTTACCATCCCACTGACTCAACACAGCGTCATATAAGCCAAAACAGATCAAGTTTGCTAGAGATATGCTATCTGCATAAGTGTGATGGGGAGGTATCTGAAACCCATCAAGCAAAGGATGTAGTCCATTGTTTTCAGCCCGGGCTATTTGGATGGGTACAAGACAAATAAGTTGACAGATCCAGTTTCCCAAAGGCCTCTTTTTATAAGAGGAGAACAAAACATCTACAACATTTGAGTCCCAGCTTTCAGACATGATAACTTGAAACTGAATCCCGAGATTCGAAAAATCCTTTCCTTTTTCTTTCTCTAACTATTCAATCAGAAGCTGCAAGTATTTTTTACATTTTCTTTGTCCATCATCTTCTCCAATCGTATTTCTTGAGTTCAACAAAACATGGAAGCTAAGATGCCTAATACTTCCGCTACAGAGTGCAGAACTAACAGCATACTTATCAAAAAAAATGTGATAGATGTAATCTAATGTAGCGCAAGTCTTCTGAGAGCCATGGTTCTTGGAATATTTACAATCTCCCTCTGAATTTGACTTGTGCTTTGGTAATTCTTTAAACTCCAAAACTTCTGTGGCTAGAAATCACCAACATCTTCAGCGATCTTATCCAAGGAAATGTTCTTCAAAAAGGACATGGCATCACCTAGCATGTAAACTTTGAGCTCAAATTCTGATGAAGCCTTGCTTACAGCTTGAGAAGTTTCTTGAGAAGAAGATGAGAAAATCTCCTCTTTGCGGTCTGAACACATTGTAGACTTTTCGGTTTCATCAAAGGCTGATGATGAAGTTCTACAACCCTAACCCTGTTCATGTCATCAACTAGAAGCAATTCTGCTTTCCCAGGAATACACTGCATCCATATTATACTTGTACTCCCAGAAAACAATTGCAACATAATTTCAACACCTGTCCAGTCTATATTCCGGAATGATTCATCAAACCTGTATATTAAAACCTTGGATACTTGTGCATCATATAAAGCCAGGAATCGGGTACATTCATCAAAAGCTACCAAATCAAAACCCCATTTAAATGTGCGAATAGGATTGCTCCCACGCAGAAATGGTCCTAGCTTTGGGGACATGTACAAGTTTAGCCAATTACATACTCTGTCATGGATAAAAATCAGCAACTCACCAGATCTCAGAAATTCCACCTTTTTAATATCTTCTATCTCAGGATCACAGCACACTAATTCAAATGGATCCGAAAAAGACGGGACAATGCAATGCATGGAATTTGAATTTAACTCATCTAAATCTTTTCAAGCTTCTGACATTCATCATATTAACCAGTGTTTGCTAATCGACAACAATTCCAGTCTCCGTGCCCAAACCGGTATTTTCCACCTTCAAGAATGTAACAACCCGTATAATGGGTGATGTCAAGTCAATCCGGCATTCCACCTTCGATTCTATGAATTTGACATAAGAAGCCGCAATGTTTGAGACATTAGATGCCATGCTGAGCTTTCCAATATCACATCTTCTGCTAATGCTATTTTCTTGACCCGTGGCTTTTAAGTGAGCGCTAAAAATATATGACAATCCTCCTTCTCTAAGCCAACAGCTGGAGCATGTAACCGGCACGTTACCACGTTTGTAGAAGACAACATCTAAATAATACCATCCACCTTGACAAAGGAAACTCATCTATTTCGAACTCTGCCATTTGCTTCCTTGTCTCTACGACAACGATTTTTCCTCTCTGTCACTGACATTTGATTATGAAGATGATTTGAAAAATTAATGCCAAACAAAGATTATTTGGAGTATACAGATCAGGAAACCCTGAATGGATGATATCTTTCTAGGAATTGCGCCATCCTTCTTTTATTTTTATTTAATGCGCACTCATCCTTTTAACGACACCAGTTAACCTAATACCAGCTCTTGTGCCACTAATAATGGCGGCCTTGTAGCAATCAAATTCTTATAAAACTACTTGACACTTGGCATTAATCACCGCATTTGAAAAGAGCACTTTCATGTCTTCAATATGTGCATTAATAATGAACCAACGTGCTCGATAATACTCAAGACATTTTCATTTATATCAGTCATTTTAAAAGCCCGTGTGCCTTGAAGAAATGACTGCAATGCATTTCACATAAGCCAAGTAATTACAATAGCTCCAAAACATTTTTATTTGAGAGAATAATACCCAGAAGGAGGTGCTGTGTATCCCGGTCTAAGAAAAATGTGATCCCCTGCAGAAATAAACACAACGCTGCCTATTTGTAACACTGGCACAACTTGCTGAACACGCACCTCGATAATGGTGGAGGAATAATTTGAAAGTTCTACATCAACTCCAGGAAATGCGCTCCTTAACATTCCCTTTAACTGGAATCAATAGGCTGACCCTTCCATCGTATATTTCTTCAAGAATGATGATGTCTCCAAATATTATGATCTCAAATTCACCAAATTCCCTCAGCCAATCAAGGACGTGCTTCTTGGCAGTAGAAGGAACCTTCTTTTCCATTATGCATACTCCAACTATGATTATGGAGGGGAAATCACCAACATCCATTCCCATATTTCTCAATTCCAAAGATTTGAAACAACAACTTGACTCCTATGTTGTTTATGTAGCTGGTATAAAGGAATGTTACCGTGCGATGCTCTTTGGCCACCATGGGGAACTACACCATCAAATGCCTTGAAAGAATCGACAATCAACCCTAATAGCTCTTCAGGTTGCTCTAGCCATTTTGTCTCTTGCTTCTGATTAAAATTGTTCACTCTCGAAGATTCTTGTGCAGTTGATTCTAGAGGTGATGAAACAAGCCAAACTACAACCTTTCCCGCAGACACTGTTGCCAGTAAGTCAGTGCTTTGCACTGCTTGCTCCATCCATCTCAACATCAAGGCGTTGATCTACAGGATTATTTAGAGATTCCAGTGTTCCATTTTTCCCTCTTATCTCAACAACAGTTCTGTTAGTTGCAGTTCCATTATTATCCAAAATGCTTCTTGACCTTTCAGAAGCATCATTGCATTTTTTCCTTTCTGATGGCTGACAGCATTTCACCACTATATCTCATAGTAAATGGACAATTGCTTGTTGTAATAATTTTAACACCTGTTTTGCAAAATCCATAGATCAAAGCATCGTATGCAACAACACCAGAGTTATATCCTTTAGTCAGCATTAGACCTTTAAGCACATCAACCTCATCCACAGCAATTGTAGCCAGTGTACAATAGGCATGCTATGATTCGGGCCTCCACTGAAAACTCGAACAAATCCCCAGTTTCGTAGCACGCTACGAAACCACTCAAACAGGTAGCGCTGCGAAACTGCTAAAAAGAATTCTGGCACTGCGAAACTGCTAAACAGAATTCAGGCGCTGCGAAAACACCCCGACTTTAAGCTAGACTAAAAAAAATTTTGACAAAGCATTTTCAGTGATAACAGTGGCTCCACTTGGGATAGTGTGCCCTTGTGGTACACTAAGAACATGTAGCTCCAGTGCCTTATCCATTTTTGACAAACTAAAATTTGCTTGACAAGCATGACTGTAGGAGAAAGAAAACTATATCTACTGAGAAAGAAAAATGCTCAGTTAACCTTGAGCTTATTTGCAATTTACCTACCTACCCTAACAATCCAAACTTCCCTCAGCTCAATCAATATGAAACTTCCAATGCAGCCAATCATTTGTCTCATCTGACATTTGAGTCCTTTGACCGCATCGGATTTCAGAGCTAATATGATAGTCTGATGACCACTGCCACTGAATTTGCCTCTGGTCTTCTTCGAAAAACTGAAATACTGGAGAGTAAAACTCTTCCATGTAATCAGCTACAGGATCCCAGAATACATGATCAGCTTGGTTTTCGTTGTAACTTTCCAGCTGTGCAAATTGATCTTCAACCACAGTGTTCAGTTCCTCCATTGTGAAAGAGAAAGGAACCAACATAGTCTCCTTGTGTTCTGTCATAGAAAGCTGCTGAAAATAATGATCATGATAACACTTTTCATCTTCAGGCCCCTGATTCTCAACCACACAAGACCCCTCTGATGTGCTATCCACTTTTCTATTTGACAAGCTATCCAGCTGCTTTTCTGAATCATTCCAACAAACAATGGAATTTTCCTCACTATTATGATTATTATTTGGAGTAAGCTGCTGCAAGGAATTACAAAATTGAGCAAGCTTTTCCTCTGCCTGAGGGTCATAAAAAATTTCCTCCAATATTTCTTCTTGCTGAGTGCAATCAATTTCATCTCCATCATGATCTGAAACCTGACAAATCTGTTGCATCTCTACATCAATATCTAAGGATAAAACATGGTTTTCACAGGTAAACTCTTGCTGCTCTTCATGCGGTGCTTCATGGAGTGTTATACCTTCTTCTTGGTGCTGAAAAAGATTGTCATGAAGAGCCTCTAAAATTTCTTCATCTGTAAATTCATCATCACCATAACAATCCTCCAAGTACTGAATAAGATTCAAAGAATGCCTACAGCAATCTTTGAGCAGCAACAAAGAAGGATAACATTCTTTATACATTTCACAGAACACATCATGGAAATCAGCAAGAGAAGATAATGAACCATTTTCCAAACTTTTATACCAAGACCATGCTTCTCCTTCTAAAGTAGCCATAAACATCCTCATGAGACAATCTTCAGGGAAATGAACCTTAAGACTGCGTACATGTATGTGAAACTTAACCAAATGGAGAGCAGCATCATCCTTCTTTTCATCTTTGAATATTGGAAGATCATCTAACCAATCAACCTTTGGCATAGGATTTGGAAAACCAGGGATATGAGACCGATTCATAGGAGCATACCTGGCATTCTTTCTTGCAGTGGAATCCATCTTGAAACTTCATCAAGCTACTGATCTTCTAGCAGTGGAGTCACCTTCTAATTTATTCTTTGATGTGTGGAGTCGCCAAGGTAGTTTCGCAGCCTTGAAAATCATTTGAACTCCTGCTACCTTCAGAAATTCAATCTTAAGCTCCCGGCAGACGCACCAAAATGTTATCACAAAATCACTACTGAGGGCTGCAACCAAGCAAGATTTCATGTAACTCTTTCAACCTAGCTTTAGATCAAAGCTTAGCCTCTTTGATCAGAGAGGGCTCTCTCACAAACTCTTGATAAAAATCATTCACTATAAAAGATGGCTAACTCTTTACTTATTCATGAAAGCAAAAGCTGGTTGGATACATGTCAAACTGGTTCTCATTGGGCTATGGAGTCTCATACACTAAGTAAACAAGAAAAACATGATCATTTCATAGAAGTCAAGGCTCTTTGCATTAAGTGTCAAACATACTCCATCAAAACCACAAAACCACAGCTTGCTAAACACACAAGAAGTCAGAGCATAAGATTATGAATTCTGAGTGATTGTGTTACAACAAGGCTGTAAATGAACATAAAACATAAAACACCATCCTTATATTTGACCACAATAATCCATCGAGAATCTTGAGAAGAAATCAACACTGTTTTACTATTACTGTCATAAGCTTTACAATGGCCCAAAACAACTCTGTTTTTCTATAAAATGTCCAACCCTTTCTACATTCTAATCTGATCCCTTTATAGGCAAACAAACTTATCCACCTCGAGCTTCCTCCTCCAGCATGAGGGGAGCCTCGAAGGTGGCTATTGACTATCCCTATCTAGTGCATAACTAACTTATTAATTACATAATGACTAAACTGAAATTACAAATGGTTTTCATTTAATCAAAATCCTAAATCTTTGCTCCTTGTCGCATGATGCTTTTCTAGCTCTTGACACATGTCCTTTAGCTGTTTAGGTTGAAGTATCTTTGAAGGAGAGTACACAGAACGAACTAGCTTTGGATTCTAGTTACGTGTATGCTTATTAATTGATCAAGAAGAATGCTCTGTTTTCACGGTCTTTGTCTCCCACATTCTCCCAAAGTATAGCAGCCTGTTCCCAAATCTTTTAATAACCCCAGACATGGAATGCTGCCATGTTTCAGATGTGCTGTAAGTGATATTAATAGACAGGTGCTTCTCTTCCTCAACTCCCGCTCACAGTATCACACTAGCTGCTCTGCACTTTAAAATCATCACCTACAGCAGTTTCGTAGCGCGCTACGAAACTGCTGTGTGATTTAAATAAACCACAGTCTTCCTTTAAACTTCTCACAAAATTGAATAGCTGATGTTGCCAATCTTCAGTTTCAACTATGCTATGCTGAGATTCAGAATCACATTCCCTATAACATGAACCTCCAATAGATGAACCAACTACAATTGATGAGACCACCATGATTTTACCATCCCACTGACTCAACACAGCGTCATATAAGCCAAAACAGATCAAGTTTGCTAGAGATATGCTATCTGCATAAGTGTGATGGGGAGGTATCTAAAACCCATCAAGCAAAGGATGTAGTCCATTGTTTTCAGCCCGGGCTATTTGGATGGGTACAAGACAAATAAGTTGACAGATCCAGTTTCCCAAAGGCCTCTTTTTATAAGAGGAGAACAAAACATCTACAACATTTGAGTCCCAGCTTTCAGACATGATAACTTGAAACTGAATCCCGAGATTCGAAAAATCCTTTCCTTTTTCTTTCTCTAACTGTTCAATCAGAAGCTGCAAGTATTTTTTACATTTTCTTTGTCCATCATCTTCTCCAATCGTATTTCTTGAGTTCAACAAAACATGGAAGCTAAGATGCCTAATACTTCCGCTACAGAGTGCAGAACTAACAGCATACTTATCAAAAAAATGTGATAGATGTAATCTAATGTAGCGCAAGTCTTCTGAGAGCCATGGTTCTTGGAATATTTACAATCTCCCTCTGAATTTGACTTGTGCTTTGGTAATTCTTTAAACTCCAAAACTTCTGTGGCTGGAAATCACCAACATCTTCAGCGATCTTATCCAAGGAAATGTTCTTCAAAAAGGACATGGCATCACCTAGCATGTAAACTTTGAGCTCAAATTCTGATGAAGCCTTGCTTACAGCTTGAGAAGTTTCTTGAGAAGAAGATGAGAAAATCTCCTCTTTGCGGTCTGAACACATTGTAGACTTTTCGGTTTCATCAAAGGCTGATGATGAAGTTCTACAACCCTAACCCTGTTCATGTCATCAACTAGAAGCAATTCTGCTTTCCCAGGAATACACTGCAACATAATTTCAACACCTGTCCAGTCTATATTCCGGAATGATTCATCAAACCTGTATATTAAAACCTTGGATACTTGTGCATCATATAAAGCCAGGAATCGGGTACATTCATCAAAAGCTACCAAATCAAAACCCCGTTTAAATGTGCGAATAGGATTGCTCCCACGCAGAAATGGTCCTAGCTTTGGGGACATGTACAAGTTTAGCCAATTACATACTCTGTCATGGATAAAAATCAGCAACTCACCAGATCTCAGAAATTCCACCTTTTTAATATCTTCTATCTCAGGATCACAGCACACTAATTCAAATGGATCCGAAAAAGACGGGACAATGCAATGCATGGAATTTGAATTTAACTCATCTAAATCTTTTCAAGCTTCTGACATTCATCATATTAACCAGTGTTTGCTAATCGACAGCAATTCCAGTCTCCGTGCCCAAACCGGTATTTTCCACCTTCAAGAATGTAACAACCCGTATAATGGGTGATGTCAAGTCAATCCGGCGTTCCACCTTCGATTCTATGAATTTGACATAAGAAGCCGCAATGTTTGAGACATTAGATGCCGTGCTGAGCTTTCCAATATCACATCTTCTGCTAATGCTATTTTCTTGACCCGTGGCTTTTAAGTGAGCGCTAAAAATATATGACAATCCTCCTTCTCTAAGCCAACAGCTGGAGCATGTAACCGGCACGTTACCACGTTTGTAGAAGACAACATCTAAATAATACCATCCACCTTGACAAAGGAAACTCATCTATTTCGAACTCTGCCATTTGCTTCCTTGTCTCTACGACAGCGATTTTTCCTCTCTGTCATCGACATTTGATTATGAAGATGATTTGAAAAATTAATGCCAAACAAAGATTATTTGGAGTATACAGATCAGGAAACCCTGAATTGATGATATCTTTCTAGGAATTGCGCCATCCTTCTTTTATTTTTATTTAATGCGCACTCATCCTTTTAACGACACCAGTTAACCTAATACCAGCTCTTGTGCCACTAATAATGGCGGCCTTGTAGCAATCAAATTCTTATAAAACTACTTGACACTTGGCATTAATCACCGCATTTGAAAAGAGCACTTTCATGTCTTCAATATGTGCATTAATAATGAACCAACGTGCTTGATAATACTCAAGACATTTTCATTTATATCAGTCATTTTAAAAGCCCGTGTGCCTTGAAGAAATGACTGCAATGCATTTCACATAAGCCAAGTAATTACAATAGCTCCAAAACATTTTTATTTGAAGAATAATACCCAGAAGGAGGTGCTGTGTATCCCGGTCTAAGAAAAATGTGATCCCCTGCAGAAATAAACACAACGCTGCCTATTTGTAACACTGGCACAACTTGCTGAACACGCACCTCGATAATGGTGGAGGAATAATTTGAAAGTTCTACATCAACTCCAGGAAATGCGCTCCTTAACATTCCCTTTAACTGGAATCAATAGGCTGACCCTTCCATCGTATATTTCTTCAAGAATGATGATGTCTCCAAATATTATGATCTCAAATTCACCAAATTCCCTCAGCCAATCAAGGACGTGCTTCTTGGCAGCAGAAGGAACCTTCTTTTCCATTATGCATACTCCAACTATGATTATGGAGGGGAAATCACCGACATCCATTCCCATATTTCTCAATTCCAAAGATTTGAAACAACAACTTGACTCCTATGCTGTTTATGTAGCTGGTATAAAGGAATTTTACCGTGCGATGCTCTTTGGCCACCATGGGGAACTACACCATCAAATGCCTTGAAAGAATCGACAATCAACCCTAATAGCTCTTCAGGTTGCTCTGGCCATTTTGTCTCTTGCTTCTGATTAAAATTGTTCACTCTCGAAGATTCTTGTGCAGTTGATTCTAGAGGTGATGAAACAAGCCAAACTACAACCTTTCCCGCAGACACTGTTGCCAGTAAGTCAGTGCTTTGCACTGCTTGCTCCATCCATCTCAACATCAAGGCGTTGATCTACAGGATTATTTAGAGATTCCAGTGTTCCATTTTTCCCTCTTATCTCAACAATAGTTCTGTTAGTTGTAGTTCCATTATTATCCAAAATGCTTCTTGACCTTTCAGAAGCATCATTGCATTTTTTCCTTTCTGATGGCTGACAGCATTTCACCATTATATCTCATAGTAAATGGACAATTGCTTGTTGTAATACTTTTAACACCTGTTTTGCAAAATCCATAGATCAAAGCATCGTATGCAACAACACCAGAGTTATATCCTTTAGTCAGCATTAGACCTTTAAGCACATCAACCTCATCCACAGCAATTGTAGCCAGTGTACAATAGGCATGCTATGATTCAGGCCTCCACTGAAAACTCGAACAAATCCCCAGTTTCGTAGCACGCTACGAAACCACTCAAACAGGTAGCGCTGCGAAACTGCTAAAAAGAATTCTGGCGCTGCGAAACTGCTAAACAGAATTCAGGCGCTGCGAAAACACCCTGACTTTAAGCTAGACTAAAAAAAATTTTGACAACAGCATTTTCAGTGATAACACCCACAACACGAAATCATAGATCAAGTTGAAGAAATTTAGTTGCAAGGATTGACTCAGGGATGGTCAAGATGGATGACAGATATTTTGCAGATGAATGGCTTATTGGAAGTGACCTCTTGAACACATAATGACACGAAAGATGGTTTGGTGACAATTGACCCAAAGTTAATACCCAGAAACCGGCTAAAGACTTTCAATGTGGTTTGATCAACTGTTAGGAAAAGGATTTCCCAACCCAGGTGAATGAAAGTGTCGTGTTCAAGAGTGGTTACAAAGTATGAAAAACAGGCTCATTTTTCTCTCTTTTCCCCCACCATTTCTGGCAAGTACCTCTTTATTTTTGACAAGCTTGAGGAGGATAACATTTGCTTGATTATAAGCTCATCCTTTGGATGAGTCCAACTTAGTTTAAATTCGAACCCTAAGAAGGAGTGGTTCGTTCCTATTTGTAATTGAACAGGTCCTTTACTGTGAAATTTTAACGAGTCCAGTATAGGAGAAAGTCGGCGTTTTTCAATTTTAGAGAGTCTGAAAAAATTTAAGAAGACTCCAGGGTTGACCTTTTTCATAAATTTGTGTCTCCCAAGCCCGAAAAAGTATAAAATAATACTTGAGAGAACCGCTTGATATTTTACGACCAAAGAGTACTTTTTGTCATTAGTGCCTTTGACCCAAAAAAGTAAAAAAGTGATCAAGACACGTCGTTTTATGACCGATATCGAATTTGAAACGACAAAAATCGGCAATCTTTTCATGTTTTTACAGTCGAAAAAGAGTTGTAAGTGGACCGTCTTTTAATTCCATTTTAATGAGTTTAAAATAAACACTCATCAATCATTTAATGTTTTAGGAGTTAGAAAAGAGCTTAAAGATGACTCTACATGTTTTTTCATCGAAAATGATAGATTTTGCATGAATAATCCTTTATTCTGCACAAAAACACAAACATTACTCATACCTGTTTCAAATGGATAAAAATGTCGCAAAATACCTTTTCAAAGTGAAACATAAAAAATTTTGCAATTTATTTACTCAAAAAACTTATAAAAAGGGCCTTTGTCAATTCATTTTTACCGTTTGAGTTTGGGTGAGAAAATAGTGCTTTTGCTCAGAAAACTTCCCGTGAAGATTGCGGAAAATCCAACCGTCGGAATCGAACGTCGTCTTCTCCAGGTAATTCACATCATCCCACTCTTCATTTTTAACCGTTTAATTTTTTTTTTTAGTCCTTTATTTCATTTTTGGGAGGGTTTTTAGGTGCAAAACCCACGCGCGGGGGCCCGCAGGTTTACCATTGCAGGCCTGTGGACCCCAACTTTTTCTCCATTGGGAAAAAGCTCGGGGTCCACACCTTCCATGTAGACAAAGTGCGGTCCCACGCATTGTGTCTAACCTGGAGGGTGTGGTCCCCGCCGCAAGGGTTTTTAACCAAAAAATTCTCAAAAATGGACCACACAAAATATTTTCTAGCATTTTAATTTGTCTTTATACTTGATACAGAGAGTACATCATGCTAGATTGGCGTGAACGAGAGCATGAGGACGTGGATGCTGTCGCATGGAATCATCAGCCTTCACTTGATGCTTTGAGGGCGTGCGGATTGTACAAATTCTGGGCCATTCCTGGCATGAGGGCTCAGGTGGATTTCTTACAGTGGCTTGTTGACAGATGGAGCATACAGGACCAGTGCTTCTTCTTTGGCAGCCACCAGCTCGAAATCGAGCTAGAGGACATATATTTCTTGACTAGTTTGCCTAAGAGAGGCAAAGACTTGACTCTGCATGGGACTAGGCCAGGTGGCCAGTCCGTCGATAGCCTCCGGCTAGAGTATTGCAACAGCCAGGCTAGAGACAAAGGGATAGACATAAAGACGATATCCTGACCTGAGCTCATGGTTATTGCATTTACTGTCACCAGACTTTGCGGAGCTGCCGCATTACATATTGCCACTGGATCCCAGATGCATATAGCAGTTGATTGCTTTCTAGGCACCATCTTCAACTAGTGCGATGCCGTGTTGGCCAATGTGAAAGGCCAACTGACCAGGGCCAAGAACATATGACTAAAGACCTTTGGTTATGGGGCTTTGGTCATGAGTTTTGGCCTGGAGAGGGTTCCTGTGCTGATCCCACAGCACCTTACTGTTGGAGGTGGGCTTCCTCGAGAGCCCAAACTGATGCGATGGGTCGCAGTCATGGCTCGTCACCCGGACGAGAGGACAGAGGTTGCTCGATTCAAACCTGAGTATTTCCAATGGCTGGAAAACCAGGTTTTTTCTATTCAGGACTTTCCTTACGCTGGGATAGATTTTCATGGTGACCCAGACATGGTTCTTCCACCAAGAGAGCAGTGGGACGAATCAGGTAAAATCCTTTTCAACGTTTTTCTATTTTATTTTTTTTGTTATTTTTCCATCGTCTCAAAACTGATAGCAAAAGTTTCAAATGTAGATGTAGGTCCACAGCAACCAGCCGCTCTCCGAACTTTCAAGAGGAAGCAACCAGTTGCACCCGCGCCAGCCCCACAGGACGAATCAGCAGAGGTTTTGGCCGAGTTGGAGGGTCATCTTAAGCACTTGACAGGAGATATTCCTGAGACCACTACAGACGACATTCCTCGTCGACTTCAGCGCTATGTGATTGGAGTCCCAGGACCTTTTAGGAGGTTCCTTTGCAAGGTAACCTGTGCAGTGGTTTCTTATAGAGATCATCACCAGTGATAGGATGATCGCTTATTGTGGGCACATGTGACATTTGTGTTTTTTGTACTTATCATTTTTACCGATCATAAGGTGTTTTTCAACCTATGATCGAGGACGATGTATTTTTTGACACACTCATATATATATATATATATATATATATATATATATATATATATATATATATATATATATATATATATATATATATATATAGATATATATATATATATATATATATATATATATATATCACTATTACCAGGTTATCTTGTAAATCATGTTATGGAATGGTTTTAAATTTACATGTATGATTATTGCAAATGTCTATTTAACATTCGAGAAGCAATTGCATATGCTAATGTATTTAAAGATCTCGGAATATGCTGATATTCAATATAATCAAATTCACGTTCCAAGAGACACACTCTCAAAAATAATCTTAATAACACTGGATTTCCAGTGGCATACACTCTATTAAGCTATAATACAACGAGTTCAGAATCTAACCTCACTATCAAACTCCGAATCCCAAATGAAATAGATTCAGACAATAACTCAATCACTGCAATATACTCAGAAATGTTGTTCGTTGTTTGACCAAGGCTTACCCCATGCATAGATACTAACTCGTCAGAGGGCGAATAGATAACCCAAGCTGCGGAAGAGATGTTTCGTGTATTACGACAAGCACCATCAGCGAAACCAATGTATGTTTGGAGAGGCATCGACATCTGCAATATCAAGAGTAAAACCAAGATAAGTAGGAATAATGAAGAAAAAACACTTTCTAAGCTAAGCACACTATTTAAACTAAAACACACCAGCTAGAAAGAAAAAACTATCCTAACTAAATCTCCATACCCATTCTTTTAAGCATAATACCTCTTCAAGTAAAGGCCATTTCTGGGTTTACCCAAAGAGTCCCCGTCAAAGTCTACCAATTCATAAACCCCTTTGGCTAGCTTTCGCTTGACAACATAGGGACCATGCCACATAGGAACGAATTTCCCAGCACCTAATTTATCATTAGCTTGATCATAAACTAAGACTAGATCTCCTTCCGAAAAATTTCGAGGGGTCACATTTCGATCATACTGAGCTTTCATTTGTTTTGCGTGAGTCTCGATCGCCAATGCAGCATCACGTCGATTCTCATCTAATTGAGCTAAGTATAAAAAACGCTTTTCCTCTTCAGAAGTGGCTGGAAGTAACTCGATGGCCATTTGCAGTGATGGGATTTCGTATTCAATGGGTAACATAGCTTCCAAACCATAGACTAGTTGGAAAGGAGTGAACCCTGTTGATTTTTTTACTGAAGTTCGGTATGCCCAAAGCACTGAAAATAGCATGTTGTGCCAATTCGACCAATGAATCCCAATGATTCATCGGATCATGATAACTAAAACTTTGTTGACGGATTCAACCAGACCATTCGCTTGTGGATAATAAGGGGTTGAACTATCGTGATGTAAACCAAGCTGGCCTGTAAGTTCGGTCATCATAACGTTTCGAAAATGGCACCCATGATCAGTGATTATCACTTGCGGGACACCAAACCTAGCAATTATATGATTGAACACAAAAATTGCAGCTGTCTTGCCGTCTGCCTCAAATGTAGGCATCGCCTTGGCCCACTTAGTAAAATAATCTATCACAAGGATGATATACGCATGCCCCCCGGCCGAGTGAGGGTCACATGTAATAAAATCGATACCCCATTTGGAAAAAGGACCAACGACAATTATAGGGTGGAGAGGAGCAGGTGGAGCACGCATCTTACGATAAAAAATCTGGCAGTTGTGGCATTTTCGGACCGCCGTAATACAATCTTTAAACAAAGACGACCAGAAGTATCTAGCGCGCAATATCTTTTGGGTTGTGGCATACCCAGACATATGACTGCCACACGCTCTAGAGTGGCAGTCATTTAGAACCCTTTCATCTTCCTCATGATTTAAGCAACGTCGAAAAACAGAATCCGCCCCACGGCGATAAAGAGTATCTCCAATAATCCTGAATTGTTGGGACTGGAAACGAATCTTTCGACGTTCTGACCGTGAGGTTTCTGGCCGAAAGGATTGGGTCTGGAGATAAACAATGATATCCCCATACCACGGATCTAAAGTGCTGATTAGAACAAGGATTCGTCCGCAATGGGTTCCTCCGCCACAGTTTCTGTGTCAGCACGCGGGAAGTCACACATTAACTCCGCAAAAACTAAAGATTTCTTAGACTTAGATTTCTCAAATTCCAAGTCGAACTCCTGCAGGATAACGATCCATTTAGAGTACTTGCCCCCTAGCAATTTCTTGGTCAAAATGTAGATCATAGGTTTGCAATCCGAAATTACCGTAGTTTTGCATAGTAGAATGTAGTGACGAAAACGTTGGACAGCTTGAACGGCTGCCAATGCCAATTTCTCCACATGTGAGTATTTTAGCTCAGTTGGATTTAAAGTTCGGCTAAGGTAATATATCACATGTTCAGTTCCTGATTCATCTTCCTGAACTAAGACCATTCCAATGGTGGAATGAGAGGCAGCGAGATACAAGAAGTAATCCTGGTTGTAGTTGGGAGGATGCAACAATGGTGCATGGGTCAACGCATGTTTGAGTGCATCAAAAGATTTCTGAGCTATCTCATCCCAAAAGAATGGAGTATTTTGTTTCAACAACTGGGTAAAACCCTTTGTAACCTTGGCGTAGTTAGGAATGAATCATCGTAAAAAGTTTGCTTTCCCCTGCAAAATTTGGAGTTGGCGAAGACTCGAAGGAGGAGGAAATTGGATGATAGCTTCGACTTTCAAGGGATCAACGTGAATGCCGGCTTTTGAAACTACAAACCCCAACAATCGACCTGTTTCTATACAGAAGACACATTTGTGTGGGTTCAACCGAATACGATAATGCCTACACCTCATAAAGATTGCTCGTAAATGGATGAGGTGATCAGCTCGATGTAAGGAATGAGAAGGCAAATCATCAAGATACGGCTGCACAATGTGTTTGATGTCATGAAACGCATAAGACATTGCCCTTTGAAAAGTTGCTCCGGCATTCTTAAGCCCAAAAGGTAGTTTGCAATAAGAAAATGTCCCCCATGGACAAATGAAAGTTGTTTTTGGTTGATCGGCAGGTAGAATGTTGATTTGATTGTATCCGGAAAAACTGTCCATGAAGGAAAATATTTCGCTGCCGGCACAATCATCAATGATTTGATCGATATAGGGGGTTGGATAATTGTCCTTTGGACAGGCTCGATTAATGTCCCTATAGTCAATGCATATTCTTATTGTTCCCTGCTTTTTGTTAACCAGAACAATATTCGATACCCAATCCATTAAGGAGATCGGATAAATGAAACTTGCTTTCAATAATTTTTTAACTTCTGCTTTAATTGCAGCAGCTTTTCGTGGGTGAATCTGACGCAAACGTTGCCGGACGGGTTTAGCGTCCGGGTAAGTCTTGATCTCATGAACAACAATCACGGGATCAATTCCTGGCATTTCCTCATAAGACCAGGCAAACACGTCACGGAATTCTTGAAATAGGGCCTTATATAATTGAATTTAGTCATTTGTACATGAGGCATCTATATGAATGTTCTCAAAAATTCCGAGCTTAACAGAGATGTCAATAGGAATAGTTCGAGAGATTTTTCCCAAATTTAACTCTGAATCGGGATGTTTCATTGGATTCTGAGGTTCCTTGACATATTCAGTTGTAAAAATTGATGAGAAATCATATTCAAAATGATCATCCTCAGGTAAAAACGAAGATCTGTGATGGAGATCTTCCCATGGTAAATCATCTACACATAGGATTTCACGAATTTGCTCATCAGAGTGAACAAGTTCAGAAAATGTGATTAAATCCGAGGTTGATGTGAAAAGTGATTCCTCATGGACCACATTCATTAAGTCATTTTTGGTTGAACACGGGTCGGCAAACGACTGGACGGCTTCATAGGCAATTTCATATGGACTCAAAGGCATGGAATTACCAAATGAGTCTATCTCAGATTCAGAAGGAATGATCCAAGGATCATCATAAACAATGGTGTCTGATGTAATCATATGAATGGTTGCGAATGAAGACGACGCATTGATTGGAGGAAAAGGAAAAGTTCCTAGTAAACTGGCATCTTTAACTAATCCTACTCCAACATCCTTATATGGGATAGTGGTTTTACCAACATGCTGAATACTCTTTGAAGAGGCTCGGTTGGATGAAAAGTAAGCCAGCTAGTCTATTGTTACGATCTTTCCATTGTGTGGAAACTTTATTACTCAAAAAACCGATGAAACAACCGCTGTCATAGCGTAAGACCAACTTCGGCTCAAGAGAAGGTTGTAATCTAGAGGGGCATCAACCACCTCCACATCTAGACTAACGGTTTTTCCTTCAACCCATATAGGAAAATCCTGTAGAATGCCAAAAGGATGAAACCCATGGCCATCAAAGGCATTTATAATCGTCGGGGATTGATTTAGCGAAGGAGAACCAAGCGATCGCCAGCACTGTATCGACATAATACACGTTGAGGCTCCCTCATCAATTACAGTCTGATGAATAGGTCTGTTTTTTTACTATCACTGGAATCTGGAAATCTATTTGATGAGGCAAACGTGGTGTACTATTTTCTAGATCGAAGATTATTAGGTTCGAGTGTTGAACATCAACAGCTCCTATAGCCGAAAAAAGTAATTTAAGTTGTGCTGGACATGATTGCAACACTTCCAAAGCCGACATTGCTTAGGGTGAAACAGCTAAATCCTCAACAATGTTATAATTCTGAGCCACTCTCGCATGTGGATTGAAAGCTGACTTTCGAAGTATACCCTTGGCGGGCGGTTTGATTACCAAGTCTGGATTAGGTTTCTCGATCTGTAGTGGATCGAAACCGGGAGCTGAGGTTGATGGTTTAGAATGAGAAGGTTATGCTTCTTTACCATCAACAGGACTCTTACTACCATAATCTTGCGATCGAGTCGCAATCCTAACATGGGACATCATCAGTATGGGTTCTTCATTAGCACTCGAGGATGAACCTATCATCTTACTGTCTTGAGCCGGAAAAGGATCCTTCAAAACAGCAGGAGTTTGGGAACCCTTGACAATCTTCGCAACCTCTGCATGATGAGGGCAGTCTCTTGTAAAATGTTCATCATCACAAATGAGACAAGGATAACGAGGTTTGCACTTTTCATCATTGGATTCCGCCTTTTCAGGTTTCTCCTTTGAATTTTTGTCCATTTTATTCTTCTTTTTTCCTTTCTTCTTCCCACCGGATTTTGATTTGGCTGTAGATGACTCTACAACGTGAATATCGGCGGAAATTTCTGCAGAAGAATCTCCTATTGGGGAATCAGGCAAGGTTATGATAGGGGAAGAATTCTTGGAAGACTTCTTCTTACTTTTAGTGTTAACCGTAACAATCATACCATCAGCGGCATGAGATCCCGAAGGAGCTGCAGCGATTTCATTTTGCCTGGGCAGATCGGGGATTTTTTCGGTGTAACGTACCTGACTGAGTATAGACCAAGTCAAGGTACTGTGCTTGAGCAACTACTTGCTCCTCAGTAACAACTCCGGGTTTAGCAACATCTTCAGTGATCTTTGGCAACAAAGATTTTACAAACCACTCAGCCAAGATCTGATCCGGAATAAATACCTTCACTAAATGTCATCGACGTCTCCACTCATGAATATGATCTGAAATGTAAGTGGATGTCGATTGTTTTAGCGAAGTTAACAATTCCGTGCCATTGTTATATCGGACTGGCAATTGAAAATGAGTTAAAAACGAGGTAGCTAACTGACTAAAATTATAAAAAGTGCCTCGCGGTAGCTCAATGTACCACTTGGCCGCGAGACCAATTAGAGTGCGCTGTGAAAGTCTAAGACGGATTGAATCATCTGTGATGGAGTTAGATGCACAACAAGGTGGTAAGTTATTCGGCATTGGTGGCTAAAACGGAAGATAATTAATGGGATCGTTCGTTAGGTGCGACAAGTTAGGTAAGTCCAAAGTTGCGATAAACGGTAACTGCCGATTAAGATCCCTGAAACTCTGGGTCATGAGACCAGCCCCAGGAGGAGGATATCCAGGATAACTAGGAATAGGAATTGCATTCGGGATATTGTATCCTCCTGGAAAGCCAGCATTAACCGGACCGTACTGGGGTTGTTGAGGTTGTTGATAAGTGTACCCAGGATACGGTTGATACTGATAGACTGGCTGCTGGACAGCAGGACTGAATTGGTACTGTCCCTGGTACGGTTGATAGGTGAATTGTGGTTGACTTGTGACAACCGTATTTAAACCAGGTTGTCCTACAGGCATCTGAACTGAAGTTTGAATCGTAGATCTAGACGGTGGTAAAGATGTCTGAGGAGTAGATACAGGAACAGTAGAAACTGGAGCTGTTGATACTCCAAAAGTAGGTGGGGTAGATTGAACAGATGTTGCGGTAGTTGTAGCAGTCATTTGAGGCGGAGTACGAGGTGTACTAGGCCCAGGCTGAGAAACTACCGAAGGTACAGAAGTTTGAATGTTAGACTGGACTGGTTGCTGTGGTGTACCAGAAACTAAAGGTTGTCTAGTTTGGGATGACAACTGTACACTTGGCTGCAATACCTGTTGGGTTTGCGATGGATCCCACACTATATTCATTCTGAGGTACTGACCCATAACTGGTTGAGAATACTGAGGACCATAACCGGGTTGAGGGTAGGATTGATAATTGAAAGGTACACTTCTCATTCCTTGAACAAACGTTTGACCTTGGGGTGGTTGGAAACCTTGGTTTGAGTATTGACCTTGGGGTTGATACCCTTGAGGCACATAATGATACTG